>JAJGQD010000086.1:0-49101 GCA_020882685.1 Aphelinus atriplicis
TTAGTATCACGCGTATTTAATGAGAAAGTCAAACTATTAAAATTTGAACTAATGAACAATAATGTTTTGGGATCAATAAATGCTCACATACATGTGACAGAATTCCAGAAACGCGGATTGCCTCACATTCACATGTTAATCTGGCTGAAAGATTATAATAAAATCAGAAGTATAGATGATATAGATAATATTATTAGTGCTGAAATTCCGAATAAAAATTGTACACCAAGATTGTATGGATTAGTAAAGCAACACATGATTCATGGACCGTGCGGCAAACACAACAATAATTCCGTTTGCATGAATCAAGATAAAACTCAATGTACAAAAAATTTTCCAAAAAATTTCAATTATAATACAATATATAGAAATGACGGATATCCATTATATAGAAGAAGGAATGACGGTTCTAAAATAATATATAAGTCAAACAAAATTGCTGATAATAGTTTCGTAGTTCCTTACAATTCTCATTCATAATTAAAGTTAGAATGTCACATAAATGTAGAGATTTGTAGTACAATAAAATCTATTGAATATTTATTGCAAATACGTTTACAAAGGACCAGATACAGCTATGATAAAATTTACTACTAATATCCCAGTCGATAATAAAAATAATACAATAATAGAACCTTCCAATAAAGAAATCAATTATGATGAAATAGCTAATTATATTTCAACAAGATATATTTGTCCCCCAGAAGCTATATATAGAATCAGAGAAATAAAAATATACGAACAATCTCATGCTATATATCGATTACCTGTACATCTCGAAGACGAACAACAAATTTACTTTAAAGAAGGATCAGAAGAAAAATTGATAGATAAAAATTGCGAATCACAATTAACACAATGGTTACACATAAATACATTTGATGAAGAAGCAAAAAAATTACTATATTCTGAAATGCCTATGAAATACGTAAATCAAAAAGATAAAAAGAAATGGGTCCAGAGGAAAAAATTCAACAAACCAATATTAGTTAGAATATATTATGTTAACCCTGTTGAAAAAAATCGACTGGATTTCCAGCTGGATTTGCACTTGATTCCAGCTGGATTTACGCTGGATTCTAGCTGGATTTTGACTGGATTCCAGCTGGATTCCAGCTGGAAACGAAAAATCCAGGTGAAGTGATGCAGGGAAAATCCAGTGAAATTCCTGAATAATCCAGCTGGATCCTGAGATAATCCAGCTGGATTTTACTAGAATTAGGGTTATATCGTTCTTATAGATCCAGCAGATTTTCCGGATAATCCAGCTGGATTTTTCGACAATCCAGCTGGATTTTTTCGGTTTGAGAGCACCGAGCTACGGCGTCGAATCCAGCTGGATTCTTTCATAATCCAGCGTGACTTTTCGACAATCCAGCTGGATTTTTTCGGTTCTAGAACAGCGGGCTACGGCGGCGAATCCAGCTGGATTATGATCAACGAAGCTTGCTGAATTTTCGATAATCCAGCTGGCTTTTTTCAGTTTAAGAGCAGCGGGCTACGGCGTCGAATCCAGCTAGATTATGAACGAATCCTGCTGGATTTTTCGATAATCCAGCTGGATTTATTCGGTTCTAGAACAGCGGGCTACGGCGGCGAATCCAGCTGGATTATGAACGAATCCAGCTGGATTATGAACGAATCCAGCTGGATTTTTCGGTTTGGGAGCAGCGGGCTACGGCGTCGAATCCAGCTGGATTATGAACTTGATTATGAACTATGATTCTTTCATAATCCAGCTGGATTCGACGCCGTAGCTCGGTGCTCTCAAACCGAAAAAATCCAGCTGGATTCGCCGCCGTAGCCCGCTGTTCTAGAACCGAAAAAATACCAGCTGGATTATCGAAAAATCCAGCAAGATTCGTTCATAATCCAGCTGGATTCGACGCCGTAGCCCGCTGCTCACAAACCGAAAAATCCAGCTGAATTCTTTCATAATCCAGCTGGCTTCGACGCCGCAGCTCGGTGCTCTCAAACCGAAAAAATCCAGCTGGATTGTCGAAAAATCCAGCTGGATTATCCAGAAAATCTGCTGGATCTATAATAACGATATAACCCTAACTCTAGTAAAATCCAGCTGGATTATCTCAGGATCCAGCTGGATTATTCAGGAATTTCACTGGATTTTCCCTGCATCACTTCACCTGGATTTTTCGTTTCCAGCTGGAATCCAGCCCAAATCCAGCTGGAATCCAGCTGGAATCCAGTGCAAATCCAGCTGGAAATCCAGTCGATTTTTTTCAACAGGGAATCCATCTCAACGGGAAAGATTTTTTCTTAGATTACTTCTATTACATGTTCGGGGTGTAAAATCATTTCAGGACATACGAACATATAAAAATAAAATTTACAATTCATATTATGAAGCATGTGTGGCAAGAAATTTATTGGAAACAGACGATGAATGAGACAAATGTATGGAAGAAAATATAACTTTTTAATTCCCTCATGCATTATGCCAACTGCTTGCTTTTATATTATCCTTTAATCCTACGTGCGATGGATTTACATTAATTAATAAATATGAATTGCACTTGATGGATCCAAAATTATCAGAACCCATCACTGAACAAATAGCATTAAAGACTATAGAAAGAATTTTAATGTTGCATGGATTATCATTACAACATTTTAACCTACCTCAAATTGATAATGATTTGATCACACAAAATATTTCAGTTAATACCAATTACGATTCATATAATGTAATTAATACATACATGGATACATTAACAATTGACCAAAAACAAATATTGAATATCCTAACACAATCATTAAATAACAAAATTAAAGAAAAATTATTTTTCATTGATGGACCTGGTGGAAGTGGCAAAAGTTATTTATTAAATACAATTATAAGGTATTGTAATTCAATGAATATCACAGTATTGTCAGTAGCTTGGGCGGGAATAGCTGCTATGTTATTAATTGGAGGAAGAACCGTCCATTCAACTTTCGAATTACCATTGAATGTTGATGAAAATTCAACATGTAATATAATTCCTAATTCAAGTCTTGGTAAATTAATGAAAAATGTTGAATTAATAATTTGGGACGAAGTATCAATGACATCAAAATGGGCATTTGAGACTATTAATAAATTTTTCAAAGATTTATGTAAGAATAATCAACCATTTGGGGGAAAAGTGATAATAACATCTGGAGATTTGAGACAAACACTTCCTATTGTACGTCATGGGAATAAAACACAGGTAATGGAATCATGTATTATAAAAAGTATGCTATGGTACTTATTCACTAATTTGAGTTTAAGGGAAAATTTACGATTAATTGATGATAAAAGCACGTTTAAAATGTGGCTTTTGAATATTGGCGAAAACAAAAATCTTAAAAATTTCGAATTAAAACATAATGTTATAGAAATTCCTAGTAAATTTATAACAAAAAATAATCTTATAGACGATATATTTGGTATGACAATAAACCAAAATGACTTAATTTCTATAAAAGATAAATTAATTCTCCCAACAAAAAACAATGATGTCTTAACCATCAATAATGAAATCGTCAACAGGATAAAGGGTGAAAGTAAAGAGTGTTTGAGCATTGATTTCATAAAAGACAAAGAAAATGATAAATTATGTGAAAATATTCCAATTGAATTTTTGAATAGTCCAACACCAAATGGATTACCACCTCATAAATTAGTATTAAAAAAAGGAGTTGTCATTATATTACTAAGAAATCTTGATTTAGATGGAAGTTCATGTAATGGAACACGCTTAATCATAAAAAATATATTGAGTTGGTCTATTTCTGCAGAAATAATAACAGGAAAATATATAGGAAAAATTGTATGGATTCCACGAATAGATTTAAGTCCATCAATAGAAGAAGTACCTTTCAAAATGGTAAGAAGACAATTCCCAATAAGATTAGGTTTTGCTATGACTATTAATAAATCACAAGGACAATCTTTCGATAAAGTTGGATTATATCTACCATCACCTGTATTCAGCCACGGGCAATTATATGTTGCGTTGTCACGAGTGAAAAATGGAAATAATTTGAAAATTAAATTAACGAAGGAATCAATGCTCGTTACAAATAAACATGGAAAAGAATTAAAAAAAAATGATATAATAACAGAAGATAATAGAGTATATATTACAAATATATTATATCAAGAAGTTTTTGAAAAATAATAAATGATGTTACAAGTAATGAAAATGAATGTAATAATTAACTAAATGTTATTGTTATATACATCATTCATCATATATTATTGGCTGAGTAATCGTCATTTAAGAAAAAATTTTTTTGAATCATGAGGTCATCTGAGAAAAATCTTGAGTATAAAATATAACATATATATTCGCGAAAAACCAAATCATAAAATAACTTTATTGTTTTATATATTTTGATTTGAAGAATCAGTATATGTATGTTATGTAAATAACATTGTTTAATTTATTCATAATTATATTTTATTGGCTGTTAGTTCGCCATTTAATGAAAAATTCAGTAAATGAGAAACCATTCATTTTGACCCTGTTGAAAAAAATCGACTGGATTTCCAGCTGGATTTGCACTGGATTCCAGCTGGATTTACGCTGGATTCTAGCTGGATTTTGACTGGATTCCAGCTGGATTCCAGCTGGATTTGGGCAGGATTCCAGCTGGAAACAAAAAATCCAGGTGAAGTGATGCAGGGAAAATCCAGTGACTTTCCCGAATAATCCCAGCTGGATCCTGAGATAATCCAGCTGGATTTTTTCGGTTTGAGAGCACCGAGCTACGGCGTTGAATCCAGCTGGATTATCTCAGGATCCAGCTGGATTATTCGGGAAACTCACTGGATTTTCCCTGCATCGCTCCACCTGGATTTTTCGTTCCCAGCTGGAATCCAGCCCAAATCCAGCTGGAATCCAGCTGGAATCCAGTCAAAATCCAGCGTAAATCCAGCGTAAATCCAGCTGGAATCCAGTGCAAATCCAGCTGGAAATCCAGTCGATTTTTTTCAACAGGGGATATTCATATATATATATATATTGTGACGTGGCATTTTGACGTCACAAGGATATTCTCCATCAGGGAGAATTCCCGGGGCTCAGTCGCTTGAAGTTGGCGCTGAGTCCGCGCACGTGCGATCGATCGCCGTATCGACCGCGATCGAGCGCGCGCGCCGCCGGCGTGGAGCGACTTGTTGCGCAACCACGCCGGCAGTTGGATTTCCCGCGTGGCCTGGACAGCACGGATTCGACCGTGCCTGTCCCCTGGAGTTGGCCCCAGGTCTCCACGCGCCTCCACTCGCCCGTGCCCGCGTGCTTCGGCCGTGTGGCACCTTTTTCGTCATCACCGGCAGCAGCCTCGGCAGCCACCGGTGAGCCTCCTGACTCCGCGCCGGTCGTCGTCGGGTACCCCGGGACGCCGCCAGCAGAGGCCCGCCGTCGTCGCCGCTTCCAACTCCGGCTCGGCAGGTAGGAGGTTGAGTGTTTGTGTGAGTGCGAGTGTCTGACCCGCGAGCTTGCCCGCGATCGCGTCGCGTCCGTGTCCGCGCCGCGCTCGCGTCCTCGCAATTTGTAGCCCTTCGGGGAATAATTATTGTTGCGTCTCTCAGCGGAGAGTATCCCACGGTGTGTGGCTCGACACCACTGTTGGGGTTTTTTGTATTATATTTTAGTTCAAATAAAACTTCGGTACTCAAACTCCCCCGATCACGCGTAATCATTGCGGTTGTGGCGCGATTCCTCTCGTCCCAAGTGCCCCCCTGGAAAGAGAGCCTCAGCCGGGCCATCCAGGATCGTCCGGGTCGTGGTTCGACACGACCCCGAGCATCCTCCCCCTTCCGCCTACCACTCGACTCGACGGGCGCCGTCCTCACGGCGGGTGGCGCGCGAGTACACTCGCAAAGTCCGTCGAGCCGAGAACGCGTGAACGTGAACCCCCGTGTATCCAGGTCGCCCCGGTACGCGGGGGCCACCTCACAAATGGCGCCATCAACGCGGTAGGTCGGGTCGAGAAATTCGCTCGCCGTTCGAAATCGCGTGATCGTTTTGTGTGACTTTGGAATTCCAAAGTCTTGCTCTCGCCAATGTTTACATTGGCCGAGGTGACTGTGTCCCTCGAATCGATGGAATTCAAAATAATCTCGACCTCGGTTGGATTAGATTGATTCGTCGAACCCAACAACACTCAGGAAATTATAGCTTGAAATAATATTCCACGATGGGAATATTTCGAGCAAAATAAATTTCTCATGAGTTGGGGTAACATAATTTTTCTTTGCCTTCGCTTGAAACTAATTTAAACATTCCAAATTTTTTTTTCTTGGTGTTGGAAAGAATTCTAATAATTTTAATTTAAATAATTTTTTTTTGTTGATACTTTTGTTGTTTGGGCTCTCCAAAAATGCTTGGAGTAGCATTATAAAATAAGTTATAAACAATTATTTTTAGTTACCACACAGGTGGATTGAACAATAAATATATTCATGTACATACATGTACAATAAAATTATACAAGTATTTATTGTGATATTGGCGACTCCAATTATTAAAGTATTTTACATAATTATATCAGAGGTGAGAGCAATGGTGTGAAAGTGAATGATGCGAATATATCATCCACACTGTGTTGTCTATCACCTCATGACATGCATAATCGCCTCACAATCATTTCACAATAGAATAAGTCCATGAATTAGTTTTAAGTACCCCCACAATAATACTAAGTAAAGGAAAGTATTCCAAGCACCTCATGACAAGTGTAATATTATTGAGTATAAACATAACAATGAGGATGCGCAAAAGGTTATACTAATAAGAAATATCCCAAAAGTGCTTGACTATAACATAGTAATATAACCCAGATATTGAACATACCCTGTTGAAAAAAAAGGACCTGAAATTCTGCCAGAAATCGGGCAGAAATCTGTCTGATTTTCGGCCGAAAAAAGTGCCTGATTTCTGGTCAATTGACCTGATATTCAGCTGATTTTCCGGTCAGTTCGAGTGGATTGTCAGGTAGCTTTGAAAGGATTTTCACGTCATCTCAAGCGGAAATTCAGGTAGCTCCAAACGGATTTTCAAGTCATATTCACCGGAATTTCGAGTAGCTTCGAGCGGAATTTCCGGTAGTTTCGTACGGATTTCAGGTCCTCTCTAAATGAAATTCCGGTCGATCCAACGGATTTTCTGGTAATTTCGAACAAAATTTCCACTCGATCGCACGGATTTTCTGTTCGTTTGGAAAGGATTTTCAGGTGAATTTGACCGGATTTTCTGGTCAATCGACGGATTTTCTAGTCGATTTAATGGATTTTCAGGTACATTTGAACGGACTTTCAGATGAATTCGAACGGATTTTCGGGTCGATTCGAACGGATTTTCAGGTCGATTCGAACGGATTTTCTGGTTGATCGAACAGATTTTCAGGTCCATTTATACGGATTTCAGGTCGATCTGAACGGATTTTCAGGTGAATTTGACCGGATTTTCTGGTACATATGGTCGGATTATCGGGTCGATTCGAACGGATTTTCTGGTCAATTCGAACAGATTTTCGGGTCGATTCGCACGGATTTTCTGGTCAACCGACCGGATTTTCGGATAGAATCAAACGGAATTTCAGGTGAATCAACCGTATTTTCGGGTCGATTAGAATGGATTTTCAGGTGAATTTGACCGGACTTCCGGGTCAATTCTAACGGATTTTCAGGTGAATTTGACTGGATTTTCAGATCAATCCACCGGATTTTCGGGTCGATCTGAATGGATTTTCTGGTAAATTTGGTCGGATTTTCTGGTACATTTGGTCGGATTTTCAGGTCAATCTGCCCGGATTTTCGGGTCGATTCGAACGGATTTTAAGGTGGATTTAAACGGATTTTCAGGTCGATGTGAACGGATTTTCTGGTAGATTTGGTCGGATTTTCTGGTGAATCAACCGTATTTTCGGGTCGATTCGAATGGATTTTTAGGTGAATTCTCACGGATTTTCAGGTAAATTTGACCGGATTTTCAGATCAATCCACCGGATTTTCTGGTTGATTCGAACGGATTTTCAGGCGAATTTGACCGGATTTTCTGGTTAATCGAACAGATTTTCAGGTCAATCTATGCGGATTTTCAGGTCGATCCGAACGGATTTTCAGGTAAATTTGACCGGATTTTCTGGTACATTCGGTCGGATTTTCAGGTCAATCGTCCGGATTTTCGGGTCGACTCGAACGGATTTTAAGGTGGATTTAAACAGATTTTCAGGTAAATTTGACCGGATTTTTTGGTCGATTCAATGGATTTTCAGGTACATTTGAACGGACTTTCAGATGAAATGGAACGGATTTTCGGGTCGCTTCGAACAGATTCTCTGGTGAATCGACCGTATTTTCGGGTTTATTCCAATGGATTTGCATGTGAATTTAACCGGACTTTCGGGTTGATCGAACAGATTTTCAGGTCGATTTATACGGATGTTCAGGTCGATCTGAACCGATTTTCAGTAGAATTTGACCAGATTATCTGGTACATTTGGTCGGATTTTCAGGTCGATCTGAACGGATTTTCTGGTAAATTTGGTCGGATTTTCTGGTCCATATGGTCGGATTATCGGGTCGATTCGAACGGATTTTCTGGTCAATTCGAACAGATTTTCGAGTCGCTTCGCACGGATTTTCAGGTGAATTTGACCGGATTTTCTGGTCAATCGACCGGATTTTCGGATAGAGTCAAACGGAATTTCAGGTGAATCAACCGTATTTTCGGGTCGATTCGAATTGATTTTCAGGTGAATTTGACCGGATTTTCTGGTTAATCGAACAGATTTTCAGGTCAATCTATGCGGATTTTCAGGTCGATCCGAACGGATTTTCAGGTAAATTTGACCGGATTTTCTGGTACATTTGGTCGGATTTTCAGGTCAATCGTCCGGATTTTCGGGTCGATTCGAACGGATTTTAAGGTGGATTTAAGGGGGGGTAGGGTTTTGAAGGCAGAAAAAAAACAGGTTCTTACAGATTTTTTTTTGGGCGTACGGTGAAAGTACATTTATTTCTGATTATTGTACACGAAAGAGTAGTAATTGAACTATATTCTGTGAAATATTGGTTGAAAAATATTGAAAATTGACCGAATGGCAGCAATTCTTCGCAGGCGCCTCAGAAATGAGTCGGTGCACTCTGTATCTCAAAATCTATTCAACCGATCGTTCTCAAATTTTTTACAGTATTTCCTTACATAATTTATGAGATAACCCTGTTGAGATTTTTTCGTTTTTGATTTTATTTTTTTTATTATTAACAACAATAGTCATGAATTTAGGCCAAAAATCGGTATTTTCACTTTCAAGTCTTGTAAAAAGTTCAAAAATTTAAAAAAAATGGAAAAACTCGACAGGGATACCTAGAGGGACATAAAAATTAAGGGAAAAACTTTGGTTATTTCAATTCAGATGATCCAGTGCTGAGGTATGATGTGCACCGCAAAATGTATTTTTTCTGAGGCGCCTGCGAAGAATTGCTGCCATTCGGTCAATTTTCAATATTTTTCAACCAATATTTCACAGAATATAGTTCAATTACTACTCTTTAATGTACAATAATTAGAAATGAATGTACTTTCCCCGTACGCCCAAAAAAAAATCTGTAAGAACCTGTTTTTTTCTGCCTTCAAAACCCTACCCTCCCCTTAACCCATTAGCGCCCAAACGGCCGTTCGACGGCCGTTTTTTTGAGCGATAGATTTCATATAGTTATAATGGTTCAAAAAATTTGTAAAGAACATTTTCTTTTGCAAAATTTTGTCAGCTTTCCGATTCCGTTACTTTTATCTCGATTGAATGAACGCCCTCATTGTTTTTAAACAATTGATTGCAAAAAAAACACAAAATTTCGAGTCAACATTTTTTTTGTGTCAACCGTAAAACATGGGAACCGGTCGCAACGAACCCTGGGAAGTGAATTTCGAGTGTCCATGGACCTTAAACTAGAAGTTGGCATAGTTGCAATTGTTCAAATTTATTGTTGGAAGACACAAAACGGCGGCCGACCGAAAAAATTGTAGCTTTCAACTTGGAATTGTTTTTCTCGAAATCTATGGGTCAAATCAAAGAATTCTTAAGAACAAAGAAGTCTTAAAATCACCTGAAAAACACTCTTGAATTTTTTCAGAATTTTTTGATGAAATTTTTCAAAATTTCAATTCTTCAAATTCTCAAAAAAAACACAAATTGCTGAAAAACTTCTGAAAAAATTTGAGAATGTCCTTTGAGTAATTTTAAGACTTTTTTGTTCTTATAAATTTTTCGATTAGTCGGCTAAGAAACGCATAGAAAAATTTCTAAAATATAATTTCATTATTTTTTTTTCTCAAAAATCATAGATCAAATCAAAAAAATTATAAGAACAAAAAAGTCTTAAAATTACTCAAACAACATTCTCAAATTTTTTCAGAAGTTTTTAAGCAATTTGCGTTTTTTTGAGAATTTGAAAAATCAAAATTTTGAAAAATTACATCAAAAAATTCTGAAAAAATTCGAGAGTGTTTTTCAGGTGATTCTAAGACTTTTTTGTTTCTAAGAATTTTTTGATTTGACCCATAGTTTTCGAGAAAAACAATTCCAAGTTGAAAGCTACAATTTTTTCGGTCGGCCGCCATTTTGGGTCTTTCAAAAATAAATTTGAACAATTACAACTATGCCAACTTTTAGTTTAAGGTGCATGGACGCTCGAAATTTACTTCCCGGGGTTCGTTGCGACCGGTTTCTATGTTTTACGGTTGACACAAAACAAAATTTTGACTCGAAATTTTGTGTTTTTTTGCAATCAATTGTTTATAACAATGAGGCCGTTTATTTAATCGGGATAAAAGTAACGGAATCGGGAAGCTGACAAAATTTTGCACAAGAAAATGTTCTTCCCAAATTTTTTGAACCATTATAACTATATGAAATCTATCGCTCAAAAAAACGGCCGTCGAGCGGCCGTTTGGGCGCTAATGGGTTAAACGGATTTTCAGGTCGATGTGAACGGATTTTCTGGTGAATCAACCGTATTTTCGGGTCGATTCGAATGGATTTTCAGGTGAATTCTCACGGATTTTCAGGTAAATCGAACAGATTTTCAGGTCAATCTATGCGGATTTCCAGGTCGATCCGAACGGATTTTCATGTGATTTTGACCGGATTTTCTGGTACATTTGGTCGGATTTTCAGGTAAATCGACCGGATTTTCGGGTCGATTCAAACGGATCTTCAGGTGAATTTGACCAGCTTTTCTGGTCAATCGACCGGATTTTCGGATAGAATCAAACGGGATTTCAGGTGAATTTTACCGGATTTTCTGGTCGAACGAACAGATTTTCAGGTCGATTCAAACGGATTATCAGGTAGAATGACCGGATTTTCTGGGTGATCGAACAGATTTTCAGGTCCATTTATACGGATTTTCAGGTCGATCTGAACGGATTATCAGGTGAATTTGACCGGATTTTCTGGTACATTCGGTCGGATTTTCAGGTCGATCTGAACGGATTTTCTGGTAACTTTGGTCGGATTTTCTGGTACATATGGTCGTATTATCGGGTCGATTCGAACGGATTTTAAGGTGGATTTAAACAGATTTTCAGGTAAATTTGACCGGATTTTTTAGTCGATTCAATGGATTTTCAGGTACATTTGAACGGACTTTCAGATGAAATGGAACGGATTTTCGGGTCGCTTCGAACAGATTCTCTGGTGAATCGACCGTATTTTCGGGTCGATTCCAATGGATTTGCAGGTGAATTTAACCGGACTTTCGGGTTGATCGAACAGATTTTCAGGTCGATTTATACGGATGTTCAGGTCGATCTGAACCGATTTTCAGTAGAATTTGACCAGATTATCTGGTACATTTGGTCGGATTTTCAGGTCGATCTGAACGGATTTTCTGGTAAATTTGGTCGGATTTTCTGGTACATATGGTCGGATTATCGGGTCGATTCGAACGGATTCTCTGGTCAATTCGAACAGATTTTCGGGTCGATTCGCACGGATTTTCTGGTCAACCGACCGGATTTTCGGATAGAGTCAAACGGAATTTCAGGTTGATTCGAACGGATTTCCAGGCGAATTTGACCGGATTTTCTGGTTAATCGAACAGATTTTCAGGTAAATCGACCGGATTTTCGGGTCGATTCAAACGGATCTTCAGGTGAATTTGACCAGCTTTTCTGGTCAATCGACCGGATTTTCGGATAGAATCAAACGGGATTTCAGGTGAATTTTACCGGATTTTCTGGTCGAACGAACAGATTTTCAGGTCGATTCAAACGGATTATCAGGTAGAATGACCGGATTTTCTGGGTGATCGAACAGATTTTCAGGTCGATTTATACGGATGTTCAGGTCGATCTGAACCGATTTTCAGTAGAATTTGACCAGATTATCTGGTACATTTGGTCGGATTTTCAGGTCGATCTGAACGGATTTTCTGGTAAATTTGGTCGGATTTTCTGGTACATATGGTCGGATTATCGGGTCGATTCGAACGGATTTTCTGGTCAATTCGAACAGATTTTCGGGTCGATCCGCACGGATTTTCTGGTCAATTCGAACAGATTTTCGAGTCGCTTCGCACGGATTTTCAGGTGAATTTGACCGGATTTTCTGGTCAATCGACCGGATTTTCGGATAGAGTCAAACGGAATTTCAGGTGAATCAACCGTATTTTCGGGTCGATTCGAATGGATTTTCAGGTGAATTTGACCGGATTTTCTGGTTAATCTAACAGATTTTCAGGTCAATCTATGCGGATTTTCAGGTCGATCCGAACGGATTTTCAGGTAAATTTGACCGGATTTTCTGGTACATTTGGTCGGATTTTCAGGTCAATCGTCCGGATTTTCGGGTCGATTCGAACGGATTTTAAGGTGGATTTAAGGGGGGGTAGGGTTTTGAAGGCAGAAAAAAAACAGGTTCTTACAGATTTTTTTTTGGTCGTACGGTGAAAGTACATTTATTTCTGATTATTGTACACGAAAGAGTAGTAATTGAACTATATTCTGTGAAATATTGGTTGAAAAATATTGAAAATTGACCGAATGGCAGCAATTCTTCGCAGGCGCCTCAGAAATGAGTCGGTGCACTCTGTATCTCAAAATCTATTCTACCGATCGTTCTCAAATTTTTTACAGTATTTCCTTACATAATTTATGAGATAACCCTGTTGAGATTTTTTCGTTTTTGATTTTATTTTTTTTATTATTAACAACAATAGTCATGAATTTAGGCCAAAAATCGGTATTTTCACTTTCAAGTCTTGTAAAAAGTTCAAAAATTTAAAAAAAATGGAAAAACTCGACAGGGATACCTAGAGGGACATAAAAATTAAGGGAAAAACTTTGGTTATTTCAATTCAGATGATCCAGTGCTGAGGTATGATGTGCACCGCAAAATGTATTTTTTCTGAGGCGCCTGCGAAGAATTGCTGCCATTCGGTCAATTTTCAATATTTTTCAACCAATATTTCACAGAATATAGTTCAATTACTACTCTTTAATGTACAATAATTAGAAATGAATGTACTTTCCCCGTACGCCCAAAAAAAAATCTGTAAGAACCTGTTTTTTTCTGCCTTCAAAACCCTACCCTCCCCTTAAACGGGATTTTCAGGTCGATGTGAACGGATTTTCTGGTGAATCAACCGTATTTTCGGGTCGATTCGAATGGATTTTCAGGTGAATTCTCACGGATTTTCAGGTAAATCGAACAGATTTTCAGGTCAATCTATGCGGATTTCCAGGTCGATCCGAACGGATTTTCATGTGATTTTGACCGGATTTTTTGGTACTTTTGGTCGGATTTTCAGGTAAATCGACCGGATTTTCGGGTCGATTCAAACGGATCTTCAGGTGAATTTGACCAGCTTTTCTGGTCAATCGACCGGATTTTCGGATAGAATCAAACGGGATTTCAGGTGAATTTTACCGGATTTTCTGGTCGAACGAACAGATTTTCAGGTCGATTCAAACGGATTATCAGGTAGAATGACCGGATTTTCTGGGTGATCGAACAGATTTTCAGGTCCATTTATACGGATTTTCGGGTCGATTCGAACGGATTTCCAGGTGAATTTAACCGGATTTTCTGGTTGATCGAACAGATTTTCAGGTCCATTTATACGGATTTTCAGGTCGATCTGAACGGATTATCAGGTGAATTTGACCGGATTTTCTGGTACATTCGGTCGGATTTTCAGGTCAATCGTCCGGATTTTCGGGTCGACTCGAACGGATTTTAAGGTGGATTTAAACAGATTTTCAGGTAAATTTGACCGGATTTTTTAGTCGATTCAATGGATTTTCAGGTACATTTGAACGGACTTTCAGATGAAATGGAACGGATTTTCTGGTAAATTTGGTCGGATTTTCTGGTACATATGGTCGGATTATCGGGTCGATTCGAACGGATTTTCTGGTCAATTCGAACAGATTTTCGGGTCGATTCGCACGGATTTTCTGGTCAACCGACCGGATTTTCGGATAGAGTCAAACGGAATTTCAGGTTGATTCGAACGGATTTCCAGGCGAATTTGACCGGATTTTCTGGTTAATCGAACAGATTTTCAGGTAAATCGACCGGATTTTCGGGTCGATTCAAACGGATCTTCAGGTGAATTTGACCAGCTTTTCTGGTCAATCGACCGGATTTTCGGATAGAATCAAACGGGATTTCAGGTGAATTTTACCGGATTTTCTGGTCGAACGAACAGATTTTCAGGTCGATTCAAACGGATTATCAGGTAGAATGACCGGATTTTCTGGGTGATCGAACAGATTTTCAGGTCCATTTATACGGATTTTCGGGTCGATTCGAACGGATTTCCAGGTGAATTTAACCGGATTTTCTGGTTGATCGAACAGATTTTCAGGTCCATTTATACGGATTTTCAGGTCGATCTGAACGGATTATCAGGTGAATTTGACCGGATTTTCTGGTACATTCGGTCGGATTTTCAGGTCAATCGTCCGGATTTTCGGGTCGACTCGAACGGATTTCAAGGTGGATTAAACAGATTTTAAAACAGATTTTCAGGTCAATTCGAACAGATTTTCGAGTCGCTTCGCACGGATTTTCAGGTGAATTTGACCGGATTTTCTGGTCAATCGACCGGATTTTCGGATAGAGTCAAACGGAATTTCAGGTGAATCAACCGTATTTTCGGGTCGATTAGAATGGATTTTCAGGTGAATTTGACCGGATTTTCTGGTTAATCTAACAGATTTTCAGGTCAATCTACAACGGAATTTCAGGTTGATTCGAACGGATTTCCAGGCGAATTTGACCGGATTTTCTGGTTAATCGAACAGATTTTCAGGTAAATCGACCGGATTTTCGGGTCGATTCAAACGGATCTTCAGGTGAATTTGACCAGCTTTTCTGGTCAATCGACCGGATTTTCGGATAGAATCAAACGGGATTTCAGGTGAATTTTACCGGATTTTCTGGTCGAACGAACAGATTTTCAGGTCGATTCAAACGGATTATCAGGTAGAATGACCGGATTTTCTGGGTGATCGAACAGATTTTCAGGTCGATTTATACGGATGTTCAGGTCGATCTGAACCGATTTTCAGTAGAATTTGACCAGATTATCTGGTACATTTGGTCGGATTTTCAGGTCGATCTGAACGGATTTTCTGGTAAATTTGGTCGGATTTTCTGGAACATATGGTCGGATTATCGGGTCGATTCGAACGGATTTTCTGGTCAATTCGAACAGATTTTCGGGTCGATTCGCACGGATTTTCTGGTCAACCGACCGGATTTTCGGATAGAGTCAAACGGAATTTCAGGTTGATTCGAACGGATTTCCAGGCGAATTTGACCGGATTTTCTGGTTAATCGAACAGATTTTCAGGTAAATCGACCGGATTTTCGGGTCGATTCAAACGGATCTTCAGGTGAATTTGACCAGCTTTTCTGGTCAATCGACCGGATTTTCGGATAGAATCAAACGGGATTTCAGGTGAATTTTACCGGATTTTCTGGTCGAACGAACAGATTTTCAGGTCGATTCAAACGGATTATCAGGTAGAATGACCGGATTTTCTGGGTGATCGAACAGATTTTCAGGTCCATTTATACGGATTTTCGGGTCGATTCGAACGGATTTCCAGGTGAATTTAACCGGATTTTCTGGTTGATCGAACAGATTTTCAGGTCCATTTATACGGATTTTCAGGTCGATCTGAACGGATTATCAGGTGAATTTGACGGGATTTTCTGGTACATTCGGTCGGATTTTCAGGTCAATCGTCCGGATTTTCGGGTCGACTCGAACGGATTTTAAGGTGGATTTAAACAGATTTTCAGGTAAATTTGACCGGATTTTTTAGTCGATTCAATGGATTTTCAGGTACATTTGAACGGACTTTCAGATGAAATGGAACGGATTTTCGGGTCGCTTCGAACAGATTCTCTGGTGAATCGACCGTATTTTCGGGTCGATTCCAATGGATTTGCAGGTGAATTTAACCGGACTTTCGGGTTGATCGAACAGATTTTCAGGTCGATTTATACGGATGTTCAGGTCGATCTGAACCGATTTTCAGTAGAATTTGACCAGATTATCTGGTACATTTGGTCGGATTTTCAGGTCGATCTGAACGGATTTTCTGGTAAATTTGGTCGGATTTTCTGGTACATATGGTCGGATTATCGGGTCGATTCGAACGGATTTTCTGGTCAATTCGAACAGATTTTCGGGTCGATTCGCACGGATTTTCTGGTCAACCGACCGGATTTTCGGATAGAGTCAAACGGAATTTCAGGTTGATTCGAACGGATTTCCAGGCGAATTTGACCGGATTTTCTGGTTAATCGAACAGATTTTCAGGTAAATCGACCGGATTTTCGGGTCGATTCAAACGGATCTTCAGGTGAATTTGACCAGCTTTTCTGGTCAATCGACCGGATTTTCGGATAGAATCAAACGGGATTTCAGGTGAATTTTACCGGATTTTCTGGTCGAACGAACAGATTTTCAGGTCGATTCAAACGGATTATCAGGTAGAATGACCGGATTTTCTGGGTGATCGAACAGATTTTCAGGTCGATTTATACGGATGTTCAGGTCGATCTGAACGATTTTCAGTAGAATTTGACCAGATTATCTGGTACATTTGGTCGGATTTTCAGGTCGATCTGAACGGATTTTCTGGTAAAATTTGGTCGGATTTTCTGGTACATATGGTCGGATTATCGGGTCGATTCGACCGGATTTTCAGGTCAATTCGAACAGATTTTCGGGTCGATCCGCACGGATTTTCTGGTCAATTCGAACAGATTTTCGAGTCGCTTCGCACGGATTTTCAGGTGAATTTGACCGGATTTTCTGGTCAATCGACCGGATTTTCGGATAGAGTCAAACGGAATTTCAGGTGAATCAACCGTATTTTCGGGTCGATTCGAATGGATTTTCAGGTGAATTTGACCGGATTTTCTGGTTAATCTAACAGATTTTCAGGTCAATCTATGCGGATTTTCAGGTCGATCCGAACAGATTTTCAGGTAAATTTGACCGGATTTTCTGGTACATTTGGTCGGATTTTCAGGTCAATCGTCCGGATTTTCGGGTCGATTCGAACGGATTTTAAGGTGGATTTAAGGGGGGGTAGGGTTTTGAAGGCAGAAAAAAAACAGGTTCTTACAGATTTTTTTTGGTCGTACGGTGAAAGTACATTTATTTCTGATTATTGTACACGAAAGAGTAGTAATTGAACTATATTCTGTGAAATATTGGTTGAAAAATATTGAAAATTGACCGAATGGCAGCAATTCTTCGCAGGCGCCTCAGAAATGAGTCGGTGCACTCTGTATCTCAAAATCTATTCTACCGATCGTTCTCAAATTTTTTACAGTATTTCCTTACATAATTTATGAGATAACCCTGTTGAGATTTTTTCGTTTTTGATTTTATTTTTTTTATTATTAACAACAATAGTCATGAATTTAGGCCAAAAATCGGTATTTTCACTTTCAAGTCTTGTAAAAAGTTCAAAAATTTAAAAAAAATGGAAAAACTCGACAGGGATACCTAGAGGGACATAAAAATTAAGGGAAAAACTTTGGTTATTTCAATTCAGATGATCCAGTGCTGAGGTATGATGTGCACCGCAAAATGTATTTTTTCTGAGGCGCCTGCGAAGAATTGCTGCCATTCGGTCAATTTTCAATATTTTTCAACCAATATTTCACAGAATATAGTTCAATTACTACTCTTTAATGTACAATAATTAGAAATGAATGTACTTTCCCCGTACGCCCAAAAAAAAATCTGTAAGAACCTGTTTTTTTCTGCCTTCAAAACCCTACCCTCCCCTTAAACGGATTTCCAGGTCGATGTGAACGGATTTTCTGGTGAATCAACCGTATTTTCGGGTCGATTCGAATGGATTTTCAGGTGAATTCTCACGGATTTTCAGGTAAATCGAACAGATTTTCAGGTCAATCTATGCGGATTTCCAGGTCGATCCGAACGGATTTTCATGTGATTTTGACCGGATTTTTTGGTACTTTTGGTCGGATTTTCAGGTAAATCGACCGGATTTTCGGGTCGATTCAAACGGATCTTCAGGTGAATTTGACCAGCTTTTCTGGTCAATCGACCGGATTTTCGGATAGAATCAAACGGGATTTCAGGTGAATTTTACCGGATTTTCTGGTCGAACGAACAGATTTTCAGGTCGATTCAAACGGATTATCAGGTAGAATGACCGGATTTTCTGGGTGATCGAACAGATTTTCAGGTCCATTTATACGGATTTTCGGGTCGATTCGAACGGATTTCCAGGTGAATTTAACCGGATTTTCTGGTTGATCGAACAGATTTTCAGGTCCATTTATACGGATTTTCAGGTCGATCTGAACGGATTATCAGGTGAATTTGACCGGATTTTCTGGTACATTCGGTCGGATTTTCAGGTCAATCGTCCGGATTTTCGGGTCGACTCGAACGGATTTCAAGGTGGATTTAAACAGATTTTCAGGTAAATTTGACCGGATTTTTTAGTCGATTCAATGGATTTTCAGGTACATTTGAACGGACTTTCAGATGAAATGGAACGGATTTTCTGGTAAATTTGGTCGGATTTTCTGGTACATATGGTCGGATTATCGGGTCGATTCGAACGGATTTTCTGGTCAATTCGAACAGATTTTCGGGTCGATTCGCACGGATTTTCTGGTCAACCGACCGGATTTTCGGATAGAGTCAAACGGAATTTCAGGTTGATTCGAACGGATTTCCAGGCGAATTTGACCGGATTTTCTGGTTAATCGAACAGATTTTCAGGTAAATCGACCGGATTTTCGGGTCGATTCAAACGGATCTTCAGGTGAATTTGACCAGCTTTTCTGGTCAATCGACCGGATTTTCGGATAGAATCAAACGGGATTTCAGGTGAATTTTACCGGATTTTCTGGTCGAACGAACAGATTTTCAGGTCGATTCAAACGGATTATCAGGTAGAATGACCGGATTTTCTGGGTGATCGAACAGATTTTCAGGTCGATTTATACGGATGTTCAGGTCGATCTGAACCGATTTTCAGTAGAATTTGACCAGATTATCTGGTACATTTGGTCGGATTTTCAGGTCGATCTGAACGGATTTTCTGGTAAATTTGGTCGGATTTTCTGGAACATATGGTCGGATTATCGGGTCGATTCGAACGGATTTTCTGGTCAATTCGAACAGATTTTCGGGTCGATTCGCACGGATTTTCTGGTCAATTCGAACAGATTTTCGAGTCGCTTCGCACGGATTTTCAGGTGAATTTGACCGGATTTTCTGGTCAATCGACCGGATTTTCGGATAGAGTCAAACGGAATTTCAGGTGAATCAACCGTATTTTCGGGTCGATTCGAATGGATTTTCAGGTGAATTTGACCGGATTTTCTGGTTAATCTAACAGATTTTCAGGTCAATCTATGCGGTATATATTATTACACCTGAATATATTATTCAGGTGAATTTGACCAGCTTTTCTGGTCAATCGACCGGATTTTCGGATAGAATCAAACGGGATTTCAGGTGAATTTTACCGGATTTTCTGGTCGAACGAACAGATTTTCAGGTCGATTCAAACGGATTATCAGGTAGAATGACCGGATTTTCTGGGTGATCGTACAGATTTTCAGGTCCATTTATACGGATTTTCGGGTCGATTCGAACGGATTTCCAGGTGAATTTAACCGGATTTTCTGGTTGATCGAACAGATTTTCAGGTCCATTTATACGGATTTTCAGGTCGATCTGAACGGATTATCAGGTGAATTTGACCGGATTTTCTGGTACATTCGGTCGGATTTTCAGGTCAATCGTCCGGATTTTCGGGTCGACTCGAACGGATTTTAAGGTGGATTTAAACAGATTTTCAGGTAAATTTGACCGGATTTTTTAGTCGATTCAATGGATTTTCAGGTACATTTGAACGGACTTTCAAATGAAATGGAACGGATTTTCGGGTCGCTTCGAACAGATTCTCTGGTGAATCGACCGTATTTTCGGGTCGATTCCAATGGATTTGCAGGTGAATTTAACCGGACTTTCGGGTTGATCGAACAGATTTTCAGGTCGATTTATACGGATGTTCAGGTCGATCTGAACCGATTTTCAGTAGAATTTGACCAGATTATCTGGTACATTTGGTCGGATTTTCAGGTCGATCTGAACGGATTTTCTGGTAAATTTGGTCGGATTTTCTGGTACATATGGTCGGATTATCGGGTCGATTCGAACGGATTTTCTGGTCAATTCGAACAGATTTTCAGGTCGATTCAAACGGATTATCAGGTAGAATGACCGGATTTTCTGGGTGATCGAACAGATTTTCAGGTCGATTTATACGGATGTTCAGGTCGATCTGAACCGATTTTCAGTAGAATTTGACCAGATTATCTGGCACATTTGGTCGGATTTTCAGGTCGATCTGAACGGATTTTCTGGTAAATTTGGTCGGATTTTCTGGTACATATGGTCGGATTATCGGGTCGATTCGAACGGTTTTTCTGGTCAATTCGAACAGATTTTCGGGTCGATTCGCACGGATTTTCTGGTCAACCGACCGGATTTTCGGATAGAGTCAAACGGAATTTCAGGTTGATTCGAACGGATTTCCAGGCGAATTTGACCGGATTTTCTGGTTAATCGAACAGATTTTCAGGTCAATCTATGCGGATTTTCGGGTCGATTCGAACGGATTTCCAGGTGAATTTAACCGGATTTTCTGGTTGATCGAACAGATTTTCAGGTCCATTTATACGGATTTTCAGGTTGATCTGAACGGATTATCAGGTGAATTTGACCGGATTTTCTGGTACATTCGGTCGGATTTTCAGGTCAATCGTCCGGATTTTCGGGTCGACTCGAACGGATTTTAAGGTGGATTTAAACAGATTCTCAGGTAAATTTGACCGGATTCTTTAGTCGATTCAATGGATTTTCAGGTACATTTGAACGGACTTTCAGATGAAATGGAACGGATTTTCGGGTCGCTTCGAACAGATTCTCTGGTGAATCGACCGTATTTTCGGGTCGATTCCAATGGATTTGCAGGTGAATTTAACCGGACTTTCGGGTTGATCGAACAGATTTTCAGGTCGATTTATACTGATGTTCAGGTCGATCTGAACCGATTTTCAGTAGAATTTGACCAGATTATCTGGTACATTTGGTCGGATTTTCAGGTCGATCTGAACGGATTTTCTGGTAAATTTGGTCGGATTTTCTGGTACATATGGTCGGATTATCGGGTCGATTCGAACGGATTTTCTGGTCAATTCGAACAGATTTTCGGGTCGATTCGCACGGATTTTCTGGTCAACCGACCGGATTTTCGGATAGAGTCAAACGGAATTTCAGGTTGATTCGAACGGATTTCCAGGCGAATTTGACCGGAGTTTCTGGTTAATCGAACAGATTTTCAGGTCAATCTATGCGGATTTTCAGGTCGATCTGAACGGATTTTCAGGTAAATTTGTCCGGATTTTCTGGTACATTTGGTCGGATTTTCAGGTCAATCGTCCGGATTTTCGGGTCGATTCGAACGGATTTTAAGGTGGATTTAAAAGGATTTTCAGGTCGATGTGAACGGATTTTCTGGTAGATTTGGTCGGATTTTCTGGTGAATCAACCGTATTTTCGGGTCGATTCGAATGGATTTTCAGGTGAATTCTCACGGATTTTCAGGTAAATCGAACAGATTTTCAGGTCAATCTATGCGGATTTTCAGGTCGATCCGAACGGATTTTCAGGTAAATTTGACCGGATTTTCTGGTACATTTGGTCGGATTTTCAGGTAAATCGACCGGATTTTCGGGTCGATTCGAACGGATTATCAGGTAGAATGACCGGATTTTCTGGTTGATCGAACAGATTTTCAGGTCCATTTATACGGATTTTCGGGTCGATTCGAACGGATTTCCAGGTGAATTTAACCGGATTTTCTGGTTGATCGAACAGATTTTCAGGTCCATTTATACGGATTTTCAGGTCGATCTGAACGGATTATCAGGTGAATTTGACCGGATTTTCTGGTACATTCGGTCGGATTTTCAGGTCAATCGTCCGGATTTTCGGGTCAACTCGAACGGATTTTAAGGTGGATTTAAACGGATTTTCAGGTAAATTTGACCGGATTTTTTAGTCGATTCAATGGATTTTCAGGTACATTTGAACGGACTTTCAGATGAAATGGAACGGATTTTCGGGTCGCTTCGAACAGAGTCTCTGGTGAATCAACCGGATTTTCGGATAGAATCAAACGGGATTTCAGGTGAATTTCACCGGATTTTCTGGTCGAACGAACAGATTTTCAGGTCGATTCAAACGGATTTTCAGGTCGATCTGAACGGATTATCAGGTAAAATGACCGGATGTCTGGTACATTTGGTCGGATTTTTGGATCGATTCGAACTGATTTCCAGGTGAATTTAACCGGATTTCCTGGTACAATGAAATCAAAACCAGAATGTCTACAAGTGATTTAAGAGTGCCAAAGGAGCAAGACCAACAATCATCCAATGAAAAACCAATTGTAGACTTTTTTGTGAGTAAGAATCATTCAGATTTTCAACTAAACAGTGTAAAGGATTCCGAAGAAAAACTCATAGATATTGATGCCACCCCCAATAACTCCACTTGTGAGGTAATATATATTTATGTATTTATTTACAATCAATTAAAAAGTAAACAAAGAAATATGGAACCAAATGAACATATAGTAGATATGTACCAAACGTACATATATTGATTCTATCAAATAGTATATATAGCGTCTCTCATTCTTTATCTGTATTCCCTAATCTGTCTTCCTCCAATTTTCGTTCGAATTCCTTTTCTTCCTGTGTTTTGCCTTTTCCTTTGTCGTTGTTAAGTTCCTCATTCTTCATCAATTCTTTTCTCTTATTCTCAACAGCTTGGGTTATATCCTCACTGATATATTTAGTTGGCTCGGCAACAAGTGCATCCAGAGATTTTCTTGATCTTACGCCACGTCTCTTATGGTAATGTCTCAAGGCCACTGAAATAAAAGGAATACATTTCTGATTTTCGCCATCACCCTTTTCAAACACGTTTATATAAAATTTTTACAGTAAATATATCACATTTAATGGCCCCAATTAATTTCTCTGTAGTCTACCCCTTACAAAAGCTACACATCGATTCAAATATTGATCAATCCCTTCTTACACTTACTTTGTATGACGTGGTCTTTCTCTGGAGTGATTTGTTTCCGTCTATTACGTCGGCGCGGGGTTAAGCTTTTGGAATTCTTCGAGCAAGCCCTTTTTGTAATTTCATCCACGGAATAAATACTGCGAAATATCTGTTTCGTGAATAAGCTCGGGTTCTTGGCCATGATACTCTCGAACTGCGAGTCTTTCATACTTTCGCCGTCGCCCAAGTATACCCATTTTTCCTACAAAATGATCAATGTTCAAAACCAATAGTACATTTAAAATTTCTGAGTCAAAATCAATATTTTTATGAATATCTGAGTAAAAATATTGAAATGCATTGGGATAATTAGTATATGTTAAGTGGCTAGCCTTGTGATTATTGGAAATCGCATTGCGCGGGGCCACGCCACGAATATCGGAACGTTCTAGAAGGACGGTGTTGAAATAGTGGCACACGGAGCGTAACTCGTGACGACGGGAGGCGACTGATCGCTTCCCACCGAGCGCACCATCAGGTTGCGACTGCACCCCCACGAAGGATCAATTACGACCACCTCGAGGCGCTCAGGGCCGTTAGACGGCAGACACACGGTTAGTGACACGGAGTCACGCGGAGATGGTGGTCAGTCCAACGCCCATATTGTATACACTAGTATTGGAATAATTACACGAGCTTTCTCAGTGAAGCGAATAGGGAATAAAGACACACAATCCAATTTCTGAGTATTGAGGTATTAATAACCTGATTCGACACGTAACCGAACCTTACCAAGTAAAACTCCTACGGTCAATACCGCAGCCGAGATGTGAACCCGGCGTATAAAGGATCTCGCCACGTAACATATAGTATTATAGACAATTGATATAGTTTATATAAAAACATACTCACTCGTTTACCACTTTCTCCGGTTTCATAAAACCGTTCATATAGTCGGAGTTTCTTTGGATTTTTTTCCTTTTCCCTTTCAGTATTTATAATATACTCATCGGTTTCGTCCATTTCACTTCCTTTGCTCGTTCTCCCCGGTTCTTCTATTTGATCATGTAGTCTCTTCATCGCTATAAAATATATCAATATGTAAAATATGACTATATGGGGGGCTTATTTCCCAAAATATTCATCATTGTCAGTTATAATCATTATTTCAAACTAGTTTTTTTCCAATAATCTATAATCATTGAATGAGATAAAATAAATCAACTGACTCTTTCTGAATATCTTTGTGGCATGATGGAAAAGTTGAAATATCTCAGCACGTACCCTTACGTGGTGTTGAACTGAAAATCCGGGCGTCCTGCGAAAATATAATCATCGCAATGTTATTCAGGAAAATTGCATTGGTTAGTAAATGACGAAATTTGAGAATGTTTTCATGGACATCAAAACCCGTCATTCTATATTTCCATATCCATGATTCCGTTTCAGGGGTAATATATCTTTGTGACTTTTTTCCAAATTATTTTATTAGCTTCAACACTTAATTAACTATCTAAAAATGATCTAAGAAGTCAATCACACGGGGGAAAAGGTTTTAAGTGCCCCCAAACTAATTTTCTGAACGTAATCCTGGAGCCAAATAAGCAGTAGTTTGATCGCATGGAGAAAAATACAGTTAGGGCTTCCATTATTTCTCTATAAAACTGCCCGCAGAGATGAAATTTCTCCAAGAAAAGATGGGAAGAAAGAGAATGGACAATTGGAACGCTAATTGTATTGACCAGGCATTGCAGATTAGAGGCAATAAATATTTTATCGAATTTATAGTATTTTTTGAACGTGTTTTTTGAACTGGCCGTACTGATAGCTTCGTCAATTTTGAACAGATTGACTTGAAATTTTAACTGAGGCTTGTAAATATAATTTTTCAGAGTACGACGGAGAAAATTTTCGATATATATAGTATTTAAGGGGTAATATACCTTTGTGACTTTTTTTTCCAATTTTTTTTTATTGGCTTAAACACTCCATAAACTACCTAAGAATGATATAAAAAGTCGATCAAGTGGGGGAAGAAGTTCTAAGTGCCTCAAAAACTTCATTCTCTGAACAGAGTCGTATAGTATTAGTACAGTACTCAAAACTTTGAACGCGTTTATCTCGAAACCGTCTTTTTGGCATTAGCCTACCAATAGCGCCGTCGATTTTTAACCGATTCACTTCCAATTTTAACTCTAGCCTGGAAACATGATTTTTAAGTGAATGTCGTAAGATTTTTTTGATATTTTGATTTTTACCGATTTTATAGCCGATTCTCGATCGATTTTTTTGCGAAAAAAAAGAACAAATATCCAAATTGACGCCATTTGGCCCCAAATTCGAATTTCGAAAAAATGGCCCTCCTTTCACTGAGTTTTTTATTTTACTTCAAAACCCCGTTCGATTTTTTCTTCTAGGGTCAAAATTGTGACCTGTAGCGGTAGGCTAGTGAAGAAAAAGTAAAAAAATTTTTTCTCCTTTGACGAGCTGGTACGCCGCCATTTTGTACTTTTTGGAAAAAATAAAGTGTGTTTTTTGTAGTTAGAAAGTAGTACTTTCATATGCAACAAACCTCATATACCTTGGATTTTTCCTGCACTTATAGTAAGTGTTTGAAAATGACCTCGAAATCGGAGGTCACAAAGGTATATTACCCCTTAAGCGATTTTATGGCTAGTTTTCGAACGATTTTCTAGGGAAAAAAATCGGATTTACGTTATTTCTCCCCAAAAACAATTTTAAAATAAAAGTATACAATATTTTTTGAGTTTGAAGTACCTCATCCGTTTTGTGGAACAGATGCTTCTGTAACGTCTCATTCAATTCTCTCAATTCATTTATTTTTGCTTTTAGTTCTTTCATAGCATTTTTCTTTTTCAAATATTTCTCTTTGTACATTAACAATTCCTGCTTTACTTCTTCTATTTCACTATTATTGGTCAGATCTGCAATTTTTTCTTCGAGGGCTGCATTCTTCTTCCTAAGTTTTTTTTTTGCCTTCAATACTTCTTCCATTTTCGTTTCACTTGTACATTCTTTCTCCTCGGAGAAATCAGTGGCCAATGCCTCGTTTACATCTTTAAAAGATTTAACTGTTGGATTAACATTTTGCTCATCCTGATTCTCAGTTACATTTGCCTCATTCTCATCGCTATTTTCTTCAATATCATCTTCAAATTTAGTGGGTGAATGTTGTTTTGGCACATGAATCCTTGATAATTTGACTTTGAGTATTTCTGTTTGCAGTTGATCATTATGCTTTCTTATTTTCTCTGTTTGCTATTTCAGGAGAAACAAAAGAAATTTATTCGATTTATAAGAATGAATAGAACATATCTGAGACCACATTATCTTTCATCACTTGTATCGAAAAGTTGGTCATTGTATCTTACAAGGAGAGTATCAGGCCTTCGGGTCACCAATCTGGACCAAACTTGATACGTATGTTCTCTGGAGCTATAGTGACCATACGCAAAAAGTTTTAGGACCTAACGCTCCCTCAGTCCCACAAACGACGCCTATGGTAACCTGCAGCGCAGTACCTGTGTTACCGACTCCGCGCTGCAGGTTACCATAGGCGTCGTTTGTAAACACAATCAGTTAGGACATGTGATGTGTACTCATCAAATAGACATTGCTTGCTCACAACAGTTTGAGTAATTGTAATGAAAGTTTATAGATCAATTTTCGCCACAGTGTTCTCCAGCAAGTTTGGAGCTTCATCGTGTGCAGCAGCTGATGGATTTTTATTCAAGACGCAAGGGAATTCAGATAAGTAAACTGAACCTTTGCCTTTCTACATATATTTTAGAAAGATGTTTTTTTGTGATAATTTTTGTGTTCCAAGTATGCTGCACAGGGCCAGAAATTGTATTGGAGCGAGAAGAAAATTGGAGTGAGTAGTTAAGTTTTAATATAATTGGTTATAGTATGATATTGGTAGACACATGTACAGAATTGAAGTTCTCATGAGTGAGAATCAATTCTGACACTGAATTGTCGTCCAATGATACTGCATTTGTTGTCTTTGTGCTTCGATACGTGTTGTTATTGCTTCAGTATCCAAGCATAGAGTGAATAGACGATTAGCGTTGTTTTTTTCATATATTTTATGTTTTACTCTATGAGAGTAAGACATGGAAGTAAGATTTGCTGAGCATACACGCAATTTACTCCTTCTGTATGTTTTCTAGGATAAAATGTGATGTGGTATTCAAGTTAGAACCGCAAAAGTGCAGTGCAGTGATGGAAATACGCCTCAGATGACATATTGTCATTTGGGACGAGAGGTACGGCTCCATCCAAGCTATAATTGATATTTTTGGAGTTTGGGAGTGTTGGTCCCTGAGACTGTGGGCACAGTCTATTCTTGAGCCAAACTAACATCAAAAAAAGTTTGGTCAAGATTGGTGACCCGGTTCTCATATGTCCCCTGGTAAGTGAGAGTATCTTTTTAAGTATAAAGTTAAATAACCTTATAGTGTGAATATCTTGGGACTGAGGGAGCGTTAGGTCCTAAAACTTTTTGCGTATGGTCACTATAGCTCCAGAGAACATACGTATCAAGTTTGGTCCAGATTGGTGACCCGAAGGCCTGATACTCTCCTTGTTAGTTTTCTATACTCGTGATGAAAAATGCTGTTCGATACTAGATCAATAGACGATTTCTAGGCTCGTGTGAATGCCACCCTCGCTTCGCTTGGGCGGCAAACCTCACATGTGCCTAGAATTCGTCTTTTGGTCTAGGGTATCTATATGGCATTCAATGGTTCAGGAGGCTCACTTCTCTCGACATTGCTTTGTTTTTCTTCATCTCCTGCTGTAAATTATCATCATCTTCATAGTATCGTTCCAAAGCACTCTGATTCATTTTTTTGAAAACACCTCTCTTCGATGCGAATTCTTCGAGGTCTTCGGGTGAATCTATAACTGAAAGATCTGATATCGAGATGAATATACTGCCTCATATATGGAGCATTTCACGTCAACTCTCCCAGCGTAGAGTGCGAGTGCCAAATCATGCTTTTTCAACTCGAGTTTACGATGTCAGAAGGTACCTGAGAAAATAACTCAATAGGCTATTCTAATGTAGTTTTATCTTAGCTTCCTAACGGTTTTATCAAATTCCCGTAAACTGTCCATTTTCATTACAAAAAACCAAAAATATCTTATATCTCAAAAAGTATATCTATATTATAACATAATATTAATCCTCCCGGAAATTTCATGTAAAGAAATATCAATGAATGAATCGATGCACATGAAAGCTGATAAGATTGATCGAAAATAAATCACCGGCGCGTTCATTTTCTTTATAGAAAAATTTTAAAAAATTGATGCGCTGGTGTTAGAAATGTAAATATGCAGCTTGCGTTTTTTTCTTAGCCGATAAGCCATCGGAAAAACCCACGAAATAATTGTATAGTGTAAATTTGAGTCAGACCGATCAATGGATCCTTGTATGGGCTTTCATATTTCATTGTTGAAGATTCAAAGAAAAACGATGCGTAGGCGTGAAATGTGGGAAAAACCCCATTCTCAGAAAGATGCACAAGATATTTTGTTGAAAACTCAATCAATCTGCGTCACCATGAAAATTCGGATCAGACAGACCGATACAGCTGCTTGAGCGCTTTCATTTTTCATCGTGAAAAATTGAAAAATATCGATGCGTGGGCGTGAAATTAGTTCTTGAAAAAAGGTTTAACAATTTATTATTTCTATGCGTTGAGAAAAATATGTGAATTGATGGTACGATGCAATTTCAGGTATGACTGATCGAAACATCATCGAACAAAAGCTTTCATGGTTCATGGTTGAAACTTTGAAAAAATCGATGCGTGGGCGGGAAATGTGGAAGAAAAATTTTTTGAAAAACTTACAAAATAAATCGTCAAATAAATCAATGAATCTGCGCTACGATGAAGATTCTGAGCAGACTTGGAGTTGCAGAGCTTGGTGTTGAAAATTGTAATTTTAATGCGTTGAGAAAAATGAAGGATTTGACTTCCGTGAAAACGGATCAGACGGATCGAAAGGAATTTGCCTACGCTTCCATGTTCCGTATTGAAACTTACGAAAATATTGAGGCGTGGGCGTTGAAAATTTGTGGTATCAAATAAACCATTGAAAAAGACTTAGAAATAGTTGTATGGTGCCAATTTGGCCGGTCTCACTAATAGATAGATCAATCGAAGAGCTTTCCTATTCCATGGATAGAATTTTGAAAAAATTGATGCGTGGGCGCGAAATATTAGAAAAAATTATACTTAGCAAGTTATGCTGCATAAATCGTTAAAAAAATCTACAAATCGGCGTCGTGATGGAAATTCTGATCGAACAAATCGATAGAGCTGATTGAGCGCTTCAATAGATTACAATAGAGAACCGAGGATTTTTCTTCGTAGAAAGAGATGACTTCCAAAGAATGCTCATATCATTTTCTTTGAGAAATACAACGTCGAAAAGTGGACGAAACGCTACTTCAGTGCGCGGTGCGCGAAAACTCCGAATCATACTGTTTTCGACTCTTCCCAACGATGCTAAAATGCATTTGACAAAATTTTTCTGCAAGCTGTTCTGATTGAATTTTCCCTAAGCTTTCCAAAAGTGATATTAGTTCTCGGTAAATTTTCAAATTTTTATCCTCAAAAAATATAAATCATCTCATATCTGAGAAAGAGCACAATTTACGCTGTTCATGTTACTTTTGCTTTGAATTTTAGTTTTCCTTGCTTCTTTGAGTCTTTATTCATGCATTTCCTTTCGTCTTTGTTTTATAAGTACGTATACTTAAGGAACGTTTCCTTAGCTCTCTCTTGCGCGTTCTGTTTTTTAAAAAGAATATTTTGACTACTATCTGAAATATATGATTTTCAGAATGAAAATGTGAGATTTTCGAAAAACTTATTTTACCATTAGAAACCTCAGAAAAAATTGAATTGGAAGGGCTCATATCGTCATTTTTTCAGGGAGATTCTGACATGGTGAAAGTTGACGTGAAATGCCCCATATATCCCCATAGAAAGAAAAATTTGAATAGTGGTGTTATGGCCCGACCAGTGGGAAGGGACTTATTTAAAATTTGCGGTGGGGAAACCGGTTCAATTGATGTGGCGGCGAATCGCTATTCGAGATTGACATTCCGAACTTACTCCGATGTGCGCTGCAAATGCACGGAGCGCGCGGTAGTTACGATCCTGGCAGCGTGCATCGCCAAGCGAGGCGCGTGGACCGTGATGTGTGCGGGCTCCGACAAGAGCGCGTTGGTGGGAGCGAGAGCGCTGCTTGGGCGCTGCGCGTCGCGACTGCGGAGGGGAGGGGCGGATACCCGTCTCTCGCTTCTGGATACTCCCAAAACGCTGGTGTCCGATTACGGCCCACCAGTCCGGCTTCGGCTGCAGGCGCGCTCCTTCGGCTCGGCAGCTCGCTGGCAAGCGATCACGTCCTATGTGATCGCCTCGTGGGTAGGAGGTGTAACAAAACTACTCACAACACCCTTTCTTGCTATATCACTGATCTTTATTAACTATTAGCACTAATAATATTACGAATGGTCTTCAACTAATGCGACACGCCCGGGAATTCCGTAACTAATTGTCTGTGAGCGGTACGCGTAGCAAACGTCTGTTGCTTTCGGTGGCGGGTGGAATTCTGCTGCGGCCGGCCGCAGCTCGCTCTCTTATCCTCTCCGTGACGTCACACTGATAGGGTCGCGGAACGCTCCTCGAAGGTGCCGCGACACTATGCGAGTGGTCGAACAGCTCCTTATATGGTCATGGCTTTGGATGAGGCGCGGAGTAACACCGTGGCGTCAGGGACTACATTTCTTAATTATACTGCGCAATAAAATCCTCACGCATATATAGATATATTATGTGTAACTTGGCGTTACATGATTGACTTATTTCTAATAACAATTGACAAATATGCGTATTTGTATGCGCACCCGCGAGACTTACTCGATAAAGGATAATTCTACTTTATTATTACATTGTTTCTATTATTTAGGAATGTATACATAGTGATCTCGAGTCATTAGCTCTCGATCGATGGTGTATGCTGCCTGATTGCAGGGCAGGTCGCTTTATTAGTAATGCAAAATGTTTATATGTACATATGATGTCAATGAATTGGTTATTCCTCAGCATAAGGTTATACTGAATGGATATAAAATGAATAAGTCGTTGTGAACACGTTGCATCGGTCATGTTCGTACGCGGAGTTACTACGCTTTGGCTTTGGAATCGCGGGAAGTATATGTATACCGAATTTGTTGATTAGTTATGCATTTGATCAAGGCCGTTGCAGAATGATCGTGCAGCTTCTTATGCCTGAAAGCTAACTTGTTATCAGATTTCTTATCAACTAGCCTAGCCCGCTCATTGTAAACTTCTAGGATAAAACATAAATCTGAAAACTTATTACGTAATATGCCACGCCCTGGCCATACTTCACTCTCGAGATGCACGACGGAGGGTAATGCAATCATCGCCTGCAGATGATAACGCAGCGCGTCTTGATTACCGTGCGCCGTGTCTCTCTCACTCGTCTACTCATTCATACAATTATCGTCTCTACACTGGCAAACAGCTGAGCTGCTCGCGTCGCCGTTGGACTCGTGTGGGGCGGAGGGAATGACGAAAGCTGGATCTTCATTGTTGTCGGGGAAATCGATGGAAAATTCAAAATTCTGGGCGGGGCAAGGCTGGGCCATAACACCCCCATCCCCAAGTCAGGCCAAGGACTACTGGACCGAGGACTGTCCTGATGTCGTCAACGAAGTCTCCCTTCAGCATCAGCTGGCAGTGTTTGTTGTTGCGGCTCGTAATACCTCTCAGAGATACCGTCGCGGTGACTGGTTTTCCCGTCCCACACGAGTGACCGGTGATTTCTGCTTCGGCGTAGGCGAAGGGTGTGGTTCAAACAGGGTGGGCAAAGCCATCTTGGCCCAGGATATTCGTATATCCTGCTGCTTGACCTGTAAATACAGTGACGCGACAGAGTCTACTCGACAGTATGGTATTTAATCTAACAAAAAAATTTTACATATGAATTATTCTTATATTTCTAATGTTGTCTTTAACAATTTGTTGGGATGCACGACCTTGTGTCCCTTCCTCGTATCGATCTTTATGTTTCTACCGTTGTTCAAAATTTCGATTACTCTGTACGGTCCAGAGTATACCGGTGCCAACTTTCCTTTACTCGGTTCAATAATTAGCCTTACTCGTTCACCAACTTTGAATTGTCGCGGGTTGGCTCGTCTATCGTAAATTTCCTTCGATGTTTCTTTGGCTTTCATCAAATTCTCGCGGGCTAAGCGCTGAAATTCGTTTGTTACAGATCTAATTTTCGTCCATAATTCTTCGTATGTTTCTCCGACTGGACCGTCGAGACTCGGACGATCGGAAGGAACGCGTGCTATTCTACCGTAGATGCATTGAAAAGGAGTTAATCTCGTTCCTGAGTGGACGCTTGTATTATAAGAGAAAGTCGCGAATTCTAGCCAATCATCCCAGTCTCGAACGTTTGTCGTGCAGCATCGCAGCCATTCCTTTAGAGAGTGGTGCATTCGTTCCACGGATCCGTTAGAAGCCGGCGAAAAGGCCGTTGTCGTACACGTCCTGATGTTACATAACTTCGCGATTTTCTTTATCAGTGCACTAGTGAAATTCTTTCCCTGATCGGTCAATACAATAAGCGGGGCTCCGTGAACGTACACCATTCGCTTAAGGAATGCAGTCGCGATATCATTCGATGTCGCGCGCTTCAAGGGTACCGCTATACAGAATTTCGTAAGTAGGCATTGCATAGTTAATATGTAGATGTTTCCGTTTTTTGTTTCAATTAGTGGACCGACAATGTCCATGCCTATTTTATCAAATCCGGTTCCTGGCGTGTCGGTTAGAACCATCGGCTGACGAGTGGCCTTCCGTACCAGTTTGTTTTTCTGGCAAATTTGACATTGCCGCACAATTCTCTCTACATCTGCTTTGATTCCCTTCCAGTAAAAGTCCTGTCTGAGGCGTTCGTACGTTTTTGCTCGTCCTTTGTGTCCGTTGACCGGGGATTCGTGAAGGTCCTTAATCAGTGCTTCTCTTAACCCTGCCTCCGGAATCGTTATCAGATTTCTACAAATGATTACCTTAATTGCTCTTCCCTCGAATGTGTCCTTTAAGAGACCCGTCACTGAATCCCAGGTCAGATCGTCAATTTGAAGTGTCTCGGATATTCTGATGGTATCGAGTTCCATCTCTAAACAAACGTTAAGCAATGATTCGATGCAGTCCGCGAGTATCTCTGCGTCGGCTCGGATGTGTAAATTCTCCTTTAAAGGTAGTGCAATGAAACATTTTTTATTGTCGGGCCAGGGCGTTACCTTGGCTCTTCCCAATGTCACGTCTGTTATGTCCGGGAGTCTGTTGTCAGATTTTAAAGCTCGACTGCCCGTGCAGATTGGTTGATTCTTCACCGTCACGAAATAAACCATGCTGTCCTTGCTCATCGTGAACAAATCGCGTACCTCGATAATATTTGGACTTATTCGCGCGCGCCGTTCTTCATCCGGGTTTAGGTCAAATTCTACGTCTGAATCGATCTCGGATTCTTCCGGCTCTTGTTCATCACCTTCCGATTCATTATGTTCGATTATCTGACTTGTGGTTTCTTCGTCGAGAAGGAATCTTTCAAGGTCGTGAGGCGACTCATCAAAGACCGTTCCGTCCGCCAATTCACGTTCTGACTCCCGCTCGACCACGCGCCAATTTTCCTCGTTTGTCTTATCCTCTTCGGTACTTAATGATTGTCTGAGTACTTCATCAATTTTCGTTAACTCTTCCTCGCGTAGTTCATATCGGTTTTCGGCAAGTTTTGTTAACTTCACCGTGACCAAGAGACTTCGTGCGTCGATTGAATCAGAGTAATCGCACATATATATATTTGGCGTATCCGGGAGCTCGGTTAGCCATTTCACTCGAATTGATTTGCTGGTATTGAAAACATCCTGTTTGACCTGGCATAGCCAAAATGTGTTTTCGGGATTCCTCACGGCAACAAATGTATACTTCTTGAAGGTTAAGATTCTAGGAATCTTCGGTAATTTGGCGATGGGTACACCCCCATCCCCAAGTTCATCGTCAGACTTGCTCTCTTCTGATTCGGTTAACTCTGCGTCACTATCTTGAGTGACTCTTGGCTTTTGGCTGGTGTGCTCGTTGCCATTCTCCAGGGATTCGTCCGGTTCACGATTTCTTTTGTTAGCTGCATTTATCCGGTAGTGCTGGCCCGGCTCGCGTGAGGGGCGTCTCGATAATGCGTCAGCTACGAAATTCGTTTTCCCAGGCTGGTATACTATGTCGAATTCGTAAACTTCGGACAACGTAAAATACATGCGTTTTAATCTCGATGTTGAATTTTTCACTCTGTGGAGCCAGACCAGTGGTCTGTGATCTGTCACGAAGACAAATTTCCGACCAAGAAGGCAGAATTGAAATTCGTCTGCGCACACGAGCATCGCCAATAGTTCTTGCTCGATGGTACTATACCTTTGTTCGGTTGGGCTCAATTTCTTGCTGGCGTACGCGATCGGCAGATCAGCACCGTCGTGTTTTTGTGAGAGCACGCCTCCGACTGCTTCGTTTGAAGCGTCAGTTGTTACGTAAAATGTTTTATCCCAATTCGGATGCTGTAGTATAGGCTTCGATATCAAGGCCTGTTTAAGCCTCTCAAATGCATGGTGTTCTCGTTCTGTCCATCGAAATACCGCTTTGTCACTGAGCAGGTCAGTCAGTGGTTTCGCTATTTCGGCGTATTCGGGGACAAATCGTCGGTAATAATTGCACATGCCGTTGAATCTCTTGATTTCTCGCTTGGATACCGGTGCGGGGAAATCTCTAATTGCCTCTAGTTTCTTCGGATTTGGTTGTAAGCCCTGCGGCGTAATCAGATGTCCGAGGAAAAGAACTGCCTGTTTATAAAACTGACATTTCTTTGGATTCAGCCGCATATTCACCGCTACTAGCTCGTCCGCTAATATGATGAATACTTCTTCTAATTCTTCCAGTAATTTCCTTGCCATGAAAATGTCATCGATATATCCAAAAATATTACCCTTGGTGCGTTCGTCAAGTTTATTCATTCGTCTCAATATATTTACGATGCGTCTTATAAGCACATTTGTATTTTCTTGGAAAGCGCTTGCAGCATTCCGCATACCAAACGCCAGTCTCGTAAACTGAAAGTGACCGTAAGGGGTCGTAAACGCAGTTTTCTCTCGATCTTCTTTCCTCAATGGAATTTGATGAAAACCGGAAATCATGTCAACTACCATGAAATGTTCAGTGTTGCCCATATCTTCGGTAACACTCTTGATATTCGGTAATGGAAAAGGAAATCTGATTGTCTTATCGTTTAATTTCCGAAAGTCTACGACCACTCTATATTGTTTCGTACCATCAGGGGCATCGTCTTTCTTCACTACCCAAAGCGGCGAGTTGTACGGGCTCGTGCTTGGTTCAACGACTCCTGTGGCTAACAGCTGATCGACTTGGTTTTGCACAACGTCTTGAAGTGCTTTCGGAATCGGATATTGGGGTACGTAGACTGGTTCACTGTCAGCCAAAACAATTTTATGTTCTACCAAATTGGTTGCGGGCAGGGGTTCGCCTGGTAGCTGAAACGCCTGCTCGGTTCGCTCGACTAATTTCCTGAGTCTTAGCTTCAATTCGTAACTTAAATGGTCTGTTGGTATCTCTTTCATTAATCTATCGACTCTCGATTCACCCTTACAAAAAGAGTTTACAGAAGTTTCTGCAAATGGGGTCTGGATTGACGAACCGTCATGAAATTGTCCAAGTTCAGCTATGCCATGTGAAATAGGCTCGTAAAGTTTGGATTGGAAAAATCCCACGAATTTCGAAATTTCGGAATGTTCTTCTTGAGCGTCAGGAGGATATATCGTTTCGTCTTTGTAATTTATCTCCGTGCGATCTATGTTATCGTTGCGTACGATGTTGCAAATGTTCTGACTTCCCGAGGGAAACTCGAAGGGTCGGTATGTGCTTGCGCAATTATCTTCGTGCAAGTTGGAATCGAAATTAGTATGAGTTGAGGTGCGAATTCGAGCTTCTTCGTCAAGAAGCCCTGGAATGTGTTTTCTAAATTTCTTCGGTATCTCGAATGTGATCAGCTGATCGAGCATGTCGTCAAGCTTACTTTGGTTTTCTTCGGCTGAAATTGGATAAACGTCGCAGTGCTCGTAGCGTGCGGCTGATTCGGCTTCCAATCCCACTTCGATTGGAATTATGTCTAGAGCGTGATCCGTCGTGTTTATTACCTTTAAATTGACAAATCCTTTATCTTCTTGCACTATTGTGCTTTCGGTATACACTCCGGGTTTCAAGTGATATTCGGGAACAAAACCTGTTTTTATATCAAGTTCGTCGATGACCCTGAAATCGGTAAACAGAGATGAGCCTGCAGGAATCATCACTATTCTGTCATTTGCAAAGGGGATCGATTGACCCTTGAATTCAAGCTTCCCCTCCTCAAAATTCACTAAACACCCGTTATCTTTCAAAAATCTTGAGCCAACTAGAGCTGAGTTTTTGATAGGCAAATTATCTGACACGATTATAAATTCCACGGTTATACCTAACATATGTAGTTTACATATGCCGTACGTTTTTTCATCGCCTCTGGTAATGCCTCGCAATATTGGCTTTATGTTCTCATCCACTTCTACGTCCGGATCGAGCTCGCCTATCTTGATCAAATTTGGGGCGGCTCCGGAGTCCAACATGGCATCGACACTTAATGTTCGGAATTGTCCTGATTCGAGTTCGATGACCGGGATGTACTCGGTGTCTGAGTATCGTATGTTGTACACGGGCTGATGCGGTTTGTGCGTTCTTGTATCGCGGCTACGTTTGTAGTTGGACGTGTAAACTGGCCTGCCACGGTCATGTCCCTTGCCGGGGGCCCTTGATCGTTTCCCTGCTGCTCGGCCCGCTGAGTTTCGACGTAAATTCTTTTCCTGCATTCTCGAATAAGATGTCCTGATTTCTTGCAGTAGAAACATACCGGGAGAGTAGTAGCCAAATGCTTTGTTTGGTTGGCTTCGCCTGGATATGGTCCCTCTTCCGATTTTGCGGCTGGCGGGTTGCGAGGATATCGTGCTTTTGCTGGCTGATCAGATTCTTGTCCATTCCTTGGCAGCGTACCAGGATCTTGCCCTTTCTTTGTGGCGTTTTCTCCTGCTGCCTTGACATAATGGTTACTATACGCGAGCTTACCATGCTTCCACCTATCGCGCTGCACTTGTTTTTCAGCACTCAGCGCTTCACTGATTACATCGTTCAAGGTCGTTACATGACGATCCATATAATTCCGATATTCTGGAGGGAGCCCGTCGCGCAGGCTCTCCATTACGTCGTGCTCTATTTCTTTTTCCTCTTCATAGAAAATATCTCTTCCTGCTTCGAATTTCTTTCGATCAATGATGGCATTTTTGAGGATCGAAATTCGATTAATAAAATCGATCACCGATTCCTTTTCCTCCTTCTTTATGGCATCCAACTTGCCGCGAAGGCGGTTAACGCTCTCACCTGTCGCAAAGATCTGAGTGAGTCTATCCAGTATTCCGTCCAAGGTCTGAAAATGCATTCCGGCTAATGTCGCATATGTGCGATTATCGAGCTTATTTTTAATTAAACTCAAAAAATCTGCAATTAAGTCGCGAGGTACCGATTCCTTCGCGCGCTTACATGCACTCGAAAATTGTTGTAGGTTGGTGCCGTCGAATCGCGGTACCATCGCTAACGCTTCTTTGAGATACAGGGTTTGGTTCGACGTGTTTGGCTGTGTTGTGCGCCAAGGGTCATTGTTTCGTATGCTATTTTTCTCTAGGCGCTGAACTCTGTCTGTTAGCGCTTTTACTAACTTCAAAACGTCCACCCCTTCTTGTGTTAACGGGAGGTCCTCATCTGCATTAGTCGGTGTTTTTCCTGGCATGAAAGACCGCTGGTTTGTGGACTCAGCGGGTGGAGTATGGGGGCTCTGCTTTTCGTGGGCTAAGCGATTCAAGGTCAAATTTTCCTTTTCGAGCATTTCGCACCTGCTTGCCAACTCCTCGAGCTGTGTTCGCAACGCGAAAGCCTCGTCTCGTTTTATATAGGGAGCGTCGCTATGATCGTCCGTACTGCGACCTATCCCTGACTTCACAGTTCGCTCGCGTTCCTCGAGAGCCTGCATCCGCTCGTTAATCCGTTTTTCCTTAGCTGTCAAAGTCTCGCTAAGTAGCGCAAGGTCATTCTCGAATTTAAGTAGGTCTTCTTCCGTTTTCGCGATGCTATTGAGATTCTCTTGCGACATTTTTACCGTATCTGCTAAACGTATGAAGCGATAAATCTCTTTTTGCAACCTGGCGGTTACTTTATGTGATTTGTCCGACACCGTGAATTTACTTTCCAGTCTGCAAGATATAATAAATTCTCCAAGGTATTGCAAGTTTATTAAAATTTGGGAAAAATCAGATAATCAACGAATTTTTCTTTTAACCAATTTTGTGCTGTTTGATCTTATAGATCTTCGTGGATTTCGTAAATCTAATCGAATACACGTTTCATGCGACACAAATCAAACAGTATCCCACCGCTACGCTGTCACCATTGTTATGGCCCGACCAGTGGGAAGGGACTTATTTAAAATTTGCGGTGGGGAAACCGGTTCAATTGATGTGGCGGCGAATCGCTATTCGAGATTGACATTCCGAACTTACTCCGATGTGCGCTGCAAATGCACGGAGCGCGCGGTAGTTACGATCCTGGCAGCGTGCATCGCCAAGCGAGGCGCGTGGACCGTGATGTGTGCGGGCTCCGACAAGAGCGCGTTGGTGGGAGCGAGAGCGCTGCTTGGGCGCTGCGCGTCGCGACTGCGGAGGGGAGGGGCGGATACCCGTCTCTCGCTTCTGGATACTCCCAAAACGCTGGTGTCCGATTACGGCCCACCAGTCCGGCTTCGGCTGCAGGCGCGCTCCTTCGGCTCGGCAGCTCGCTGGCAAGCGATCACGTCCTATGTGATCGCCTCGTGGGTAGGAGGTGTAACGAAACTACTCACAACACCCTTTCTTGCTATATCACTGATCTTTATTAACTATTAGCACTAATAATATTGCGAATGGTCTTCAACTAATGCGACACGCCCGGGAATTCCGTAACTAATTGTCTGTGAGCGGTACGCGTAGCAAACGTCTGTTGCTTTCGGTGGCGGGTGGAATTCTGCCGCGGCCGGCCGCAGCTCGCTCTCTTATCCTCTCCGTGACGTCACACTGATAGGGTCGCGGAACGCTCCTCGAAGGTGCCGCGACACTATGCGAGTGGCCGAACAGCTCCTTATATGGTCATGGCTTGGATGAGGTGCGGAGTAATACCGTGGCGTCGGGGACTACATTTCTTAATTATACTGCGCAATAAAATCCTCACGCATATATAGATATATTATGTGTAACTTGGCGTTACATGATTGACTTATTTCTAATAACAATTGACAAATATGCGTATTTGTATGCGCACCCGCGAGACTTACTCGATAAAGGATAATTCTACTTTATTATTACATTGTTTCTATTATTTAGGAATGTATACATAGTGATCTCGAGTCATTAGCTCTCGATCGATGGTGTATGCTGCCTGATTGCAGGGCAGGTCGCTTTATTAGTAATGCAAAATGTTTATATGTACATATGATGTCAATGAATTGGTTATTCCTCAGCATAAGGTTATACTGAATGGATATAAAATGAATAAGTCGTTGTGAACACGTTGCATCGGTCATGTTCGTACGCGGAGTTACTACGCTTTGGCTTTGGAATCGCGGGAAGTATATGTATACCGAATTTGTTGATTAGTTATGCATTTGATCAAGGCCGTTGCAGAATGATCGTGCAGCTTCTCATGCCTGAAAGCTAACTTGTTATCAGATTTCTTATCAACTAGCCTAGCCCGCTCATTGTAAACTTCTAGGATAAAACATAAATCTGAAAACTTATTACGTAATATGCCACGCCCTGGCCATACTTCACTCTCGAGATGCACGACGGAGGGTAATGCAATCATCGCCTGCAGATGATAACGCAGCGCGTCTTGATTACCGTGCGCCGTGTCTCTCTCACTCGTCTACTCATTCATACAATTATCGTCTCTACACTGGCAAACAGCTGAGCTGCTCGCGTCGCCGTTGGACTCGTGTGGGGCGGAGGGAATGACGAAAGCTGGATCTTCATTGTTGTCGGGGAAATCGATGGAAAATTCAAAATTCTGGGCGGGGCAAGGCTGGGCCATAACAGTGGTATTCAACCTGCTAATGCAGCGATTGTCACTGGGCACACTACTACATTCTCCCTGATAGGGTCCATCCATAAACATGAGTAGTATCTTTTTGGGTCGAAATCGTTCACATCTTTCGGAACTTCCGTCTTGAACTCATTGATCATTTCAATTTGCACGACCTCTACTGTCCCATTGTCTTTGTATTTGATTTTGGCATGGGTGACTGCCATCCTGAAAATTAATTTCTCCATGTTATGAGTGAATCTCCCAAATGTTGACATTTCAGGGGAGGCACGTATGTGAGTGCGTGCGTGCGTGCGTGCGTGTGTATGAGAGAGATTAGATTAGATGTTTATGGTATGTACATAAACTCGAGTCACTAGTCCTAATCCGTGGCTCGTGGTGGTGACGTACTGATTTTTATATGTATACTATCCACGAAAAAGTAGTATTTGATACAATCCACATTTAACGTTTAATTGAAATGAATCAGATAACTTTCAATTTAGAATTGTTAAAAAGATAAGAGGAATTTGTGAATCATAAGAGCGTATTTCATCAATTTGTTGCTATTCTTGTTTTTAATGATTGATTCGACCACTTTCAGGCATTCTAACGTTTAAAACTATTTTAAGGAGGTAGAAACACGTAAAATAAACTTCAGAACAAGTTTGCTTTCCAAAGTGCTACGAAACGCAGGTCACACGTGTAGACTAATTGACAATGTGTGCAAAATCAATGAGAAATCTATTGACACCAATGGATATTCCTCACGAAATCAATAGCAAGACCATTCAGAATTGATGAGAAATATTTTCAATATCAATAGAATAAATACAAAAAAATTAAAAGATATAATTACAGACAAAGAGATTACCAGGCCTTTGGGTCACCAATGTGGACCAAACTTGTTACGTATGTTCTCTGGAACTATAGTGAGCATGCGCAAAGAGTTTTAGACCTAACGCTCCCTCAGTGCCAAGATATTCACACTACAATGTTATTTAACTTTATATTTATAATGATACTCTCACTTATCAGGAGACACATGAGAACCGGATGACCAATCTTGACCAATTTTTTTTTTCATGTTAGTTTGGATCAAGAATAGGCTGTGTCCACAGTCTCAGGGACCTACACGCCCAAAGTTCCAAAATATTAATTATAATAGCTTGGTTGGAGTCACTTTTCGTCCCAAATGACAATATGTCATCTGAGGCGTATTTTCAATCACTACATTCATTCTGTGCTTAAATCTGAAGCAAAGACAACATGTATCTAAGCACAAGTGACTTTACCACAAGTACACTAAAATTGTATGGTAATTGAATTTCAGAATTGAATTTCATCGTGTACGGCAGCTGAATTTTCAATGTGATGGTGAAGCAACCAAATTCAGATAAGTACTCTTGTAACCTACTCTTCTGAATATGTAAATTCTGTAAGAATTTTATTCTTTGTTGTTAATTTTTATTTCAGGTAAGCTGTACAGGACCAGAAATTGCATTTGAAATATCGAATAACTGTAAGTGGAAATGTGTTACAAATCATATGTAGTCTTATTTTAGACAACAACTGTTCAGAATTGAAGTTCTTATAGATAAAATTCAATTCTGAAATTCAATTACCATACAATTTTAGTGTATATGTGCACTGAGAAAAAAAGTCAGTGAAAACAACTGCCAGCGCCATTAAATACGAACAACTGCCGCAGTGCCATTGACTGAACAAAAAATTATATTGAATCAAAACAGTATCAGTTGGAATAATGAGTATCCAATTAATCCATTGTATTTATGTATATTGAAGTGACTAAATCGAGTTACAGTGGTTGGATTGGTGAGAATTAATTGTAACAATTGATTTTTACATTAAAACGACAGAATATTGGTTGGAACAACCAATAGGACTTTTTATAGAATTGAAATATGCATAAAATAATGCTTGATCTACTATTTTATAAAAGAACTACATGTACATGAAAATGATAGGGTTATTTTTAAAACCTGATAATATTCCTAGTAATTGATATTGACAGAGAGAAAATTCGCAAACCGTGAACTTTATTCATTATTTTTATGTTTTCCATGTGAGTAAAACATGTAAGTAAATATTGGTAATTTTACAAATATTTACTCTTTCTGCATGTGTTTCACGATGAATTATACTGCAGTATCCAGTGATTGAAAATACGCCTCAGATGACATATTGTCATTTGGGACGAGAAGTACGGCTCCTGCAACCAAGCTATTATCTACATTATAATAAGATGGATCCGTATAACTTTCTGGTCCACCTTTCTTGCTCTTGGAAACAATGATATGACAGTTCAGAGGTAGATTTAGTATGACGGATCGAAAGGTGGGGTCGAGGACTACATTTCCATAGAAAAAAAATTCTGAAAAATTTTAGTTTTGGTGGGCGTATGGGGAATTTAGAAAATTTTTTACCGATGTCCGAGTGGGATCCCCTTTAAAAACGTACAAAGGGTTGGTTTTTAGAAATTTGGTTCGAGCAGATCGTTAGAGGAGCTTTCATAATTCATGTTGGAAAATTTGAAAACATCGATGCGTGGGCGTATTCTCTGTTAACGAAAGTGGTGTGGTGATAAAAAAAAATTTTCGTCAAATTTCTTAATGATGCAATACCAAAATTATACTGATACAAAATTTTTGTTTTCATTTAAATTATTTACCAATAATACAATTGGAAATTCCAATGTTCATCCATATTTATGATAGAGCAAATGAAAGACCTGAGCGAGCGATAGCGAGTGAGTGATTCTGGCTAGTAATTAATAGTTTGGAACTTTGAGCGTGTTGGTCCCTGAGACTGTGGGCACAGCCTATTCTTAAGCCAAACTAACATCAAAAAAAGTTTGGTCAAGATTGATGACCCAGTTCTCAAGTGTCTCCTGGTAAGTGAGAGTATCTTTTTAAGTATAAAGTTAAATAACCTTATAGTGTGAATATCTTGGCACTGATGGAGCGTTAGGTCCTAAAACTTTTTGCGTATGGTCACTATAGCTCCAGAGAACATACGTATCAAGTTTGGTCCAGATTGGTCATCCGAGGGCCTGATACTCTCCTTGTTAGTTTTCTATACTCGTGATGAAAAATGCTGCTCCTCGTACACCTTTGAAAAACATAAAACGAACGCCGTCTCCGTCGAAGAAATAGAATCTCAATTAGAGCCAGCCAAGAGCTTTATTGCAAAAAGTGAAGACCGATTTCCTTTAAGTTTCAAACAAATATCTCAATTTTTACAAGAATGCTACGGAAAATCAAATCCCTCAGAAATAGCTACTGTTTACACTGAAGATTTAACTGCGCTAACAGGAATGTTAGCAGGTAACATTTTTTTTAAGCAAGTAGCGATGGAAAATACAAATATTAGAATTGTTTTTTGGAATTGTAAGAGTATCTCAAACTGTCAGACAGAACTACTAAGCAGACGGGACCAATTTGATGTGATAATCTGCGTAGAATCTTGGCTGAAAGACAAGGACGTCATACACCTTCCAGGATTTTTGACATTCAGGAGAGACAGGATTCACTCTAGGGGCGGAGGTATACTCATTTTTATACGCAAAAATTTAGCTTATATAGAATTAAATATATCTTCTCCGGATCAATCGTTGAGATGTGTGGCATAAGAATCAACAATGTAAAACCAGAACTAGATCTCATTGCATGCTATGGAGCTCCAGGTCCCTCTCTCTGCCAAGACAAATAGGATAAGATCTTAGAAAATATTAAAAGTCGAAACTGTTTATTGTAATGACACAGATAAAAATGGAGAGAGACTAGAAATTTCTGCAGACACACGGAATCTATTCTTACATAATAATGACACTCTTACCTATATTGATGTACACAGATTATATCGTTCAAATCTAGATTTGGCTTTTTCTACTCTCAATATTACAGATAAGATTAACGTACATGCATGCGATGAGACCTGGGGGTCTGACCATTTTCCATTATTTATTGATGTTAACTTAGAGAAATTCGAATATATGAAAAAAACATTCAAAATCAGATCTACACGTACTACCTGGGAAAAATTTGAAATGTATATCGAAAGCTCATACCCATCTTTTCTGTTACTTGAATATGAGAATCTCGCTCCCAGTCAAAAGTACGATACTTTTGTAAATATTGTAACACAGGCCGTAATAACTAGCACTCCCAAAAGGAAAAGACCCAGGAATCGCAAAATCAAAAACCCAGTGCCATGGTGAGATTCTGATTGCGATAAGATAAAAAGGTTACGTAGAGCCTATTTCAAAAAATATGAATTCTCAAAGGAATTAAACGACCTGATAGTGTATAAAAGATATTGTGCCCTTGATAAAAGAACTTTCAAACAGAAAAAAAAGATTGATTTAAGAAATTTACTGCCTCAATCGATTTTCGATCGGACCCCAAGTATGTATGGAATAAATGCAGAATTTTTAAACACAATTGGATTCAAATTAAACCATCACACAGTTCTAATAATTTGCAAAACGACAATAAAACTGAAGAAATTATACAGAAGATTAGTCCTCCATGGGCAGATACCAATCCAAACTGGCTTCCACCCTCTCCAGATAACCCGTTTTTTGATTATCCATACTCTTTCACAGAATTTAACGCAGCACTCGACCCAAAAAATGCAAAATCAGCGCCTGGAATTGATGGTATCGACTTCGAAATAATTAAAAAACTCTCCATAAAATACAAACTGTTACTTTTAGACATCTTTAACGAAATCCACCTGAAAAGCGACTTCACAGAAAGCTGGAAACATTCATTTATTCACTTTATTAACAAGCCAGATGCCGGCCTCCGTCCCATTGCATTAACATCGTGTCTATGTAAGCTATTTGAGACGCTACTCAAGAACAGGATGCAGTGGTGGGTGGAAACACAAAATATAGTTCCTCATAGTCAAAATGGATTTAGAAAAGGCAAGTCTTGCCTAGACAACATTGTAAACTTCACCCTTAAAATAGACGAGGCATTCATCGAAAAAAAAAGAAGTAATAGCTGCGTTTCTAGACGTCCGTGGCGCGTTTGATAACATCAATGTCGATATACTACTATCAGCGATAACTCATTGTTCAGATATTTGCCTAATACAGTACGAAAATAATTTGGTTCGTCATTAGTTCTTCAAATGATTGATGAAGTACCTAGCAAGCGTTTCGGTAAGTTTTTTCGTAATTGGTTAGTGAGTTGACAACGTCTCTTCTAGTTTGTAAACTGTAATAAGAATACGTGATACTCCAACAATATGAGAATTAATTAGAATGATTACTGATGAAATAATAAATTGGCTCGTGTGTCTATAATGGATTTCATATTTTTTTAAGCAATATAAGAAATAAACGAATTCTGCCACATGCTTGACACAACATTTTTAATTTTTTTTTTAAAAAAGGTTTTTTGAGGATTTCAATTCTTTTCACGGATATTATATATTATAAAAATAATAACTAATAAAATGTATATGCACTAAGGACTCGCACATTAGCGTTAGTAATAAGATTCAGTAAATATTTTTCCAAAATATTTGGATACATGAGCGTTACATAAAAAAATATAAGCAATCAGGAGAAATTAATTAATTTATTATCTTAATATGAAACAAGACATATCAAAATTCATTTCATGTTTTTTATAATGAATTTTACATAGGCGAATTGTGGTTGAGGATGTCGATGTCGGCGTATCGACTGGAAGTTTTATTTGAATAAGGATATATTCTAATTCCTGATGCTGTCCAGGTACCTACGGTCGCCGATGAAGTGTCCTAAGGGTGCGCTCCTGGTATTTCAACTTGGAGAAGCTGATCCTGGACCCGAACGGTCCAGAAAATCAGGGTTACCGATGACGATGTTTCGAGGGTGCTCTTCTGGTATTTTTGCTTGGGAAACCGGCCCTGTACCCGAACGATGTCCAGATAGTCAGGGTACTTTGTTTGAGGAGGCTGACTACCTTGACTACGTGGACATCGTTTGGGATCACGGTCAGGTACTCCAACAAAAAAAACCAGGAGCGCACCCTTGGAACAACGTCATCGGGTACCCTGACCACCTGGACATCGTTCGGGTCCAGGGTGAGCTTCCCTAAGCAAAAATCCCAGGAGCGCACCCGTGGAAGAGCCTCATCGGTAACTCTGATTACCTGGACATCGTTCGGGTCCAGGGTCAGCTTCTCCAAGTTAAAATACGAGGAGCGCACCCTCGGGACAATGCCATCGGTGACCCTAGCCACCTGGACATTATCGGGTATTAGGGTATAAACTTACTTATTGAAATAAAACTTCAGTCGACACGCCGACATCAGCATCCTAAATCAACATTGGCCCATGTAAAATCAATTAAATAATAAAAAACTCATGGAATAAATTCTGATATGTCTTGTCTTATCTTCTGTGAGTTTGAAAAAATCTGCAGTACTTTTCGTGGAATCTATGGGACACGGCTAATAGTTTTCCCATATCCTTTCTAATTATACATTAACCATTTACTTCCATTAACAAAAATTTTCCCATGGTTTCATTTCTACGCGGGAAGCAAGAGCATGTATAATATGTTGTTACGTTGGCATTCTGGAGCATATATCGTCGCCTCCAAGCAGAAAGGGGCCAACTCAGCGTCCCGAAGAAGAAGGGGCCAACAAACTGGCCGGGCAAAAAGGGGTCAACTCGCAGTCCATGTAAAAAGGGGCCAACTCGCCGTCCGTCCAAAGAGGGGCCAACTCAGGCGAGTTTTGAATTTCAGATAAAATTCAGTTCACGACTCTCTTGAGAAGTCTTATGCACGCTATGTGATAGCCGTAATACGTCTCTTTCAATAAATAAATGATTTTCACGTAATTTACATGTCATCTGAATGTAATATGTTAAGTTAACTATTTACGTTAAACGGCTTTTGCCTCGATGGTTTCTTGTAGGAATTGGTATACATATGTTTTTGAGGTCGCTCATAATGAATCCGGCCTCAAAATCTAAAAATTCATGATCACGACAAAAATTTGAAAAAAATTGAATTTTGTTGAAAATTGGTACACATGGGTTTTCGAGGTCGCTGATCACGAATCCGGCCTCAGATTTTGAAAATTCAAATTAGATCAAGCCTCCAAGATCACTTGACATAAATTTGGAAGAAAATTGAATTTTGTTGAAAATTGGTATTTATGAAAATTTGAAAAGATACAGGATTTGTATAAAACTTGGTATACATGGGTTTCTAAGATCGCTGATTATGAATCCGGCCTAAGATTTTTAAAATTCAAATTAGATTGAGCCTGCAAGATTGCCGTCCGGAAATTTGGAAAGATAATGGAATCTAATGAAACTTGGTATACATGGTTTTCTAAGCTTACTGATTTCACATAAACCTTCAGATTAAAATAAGCCTCAATCTTCAATATCGTCGAACGTAACGAGGAAACATCCTGTTATAAGGTTACCCAAATAAAAAGCCATCCCATATTCGACTTTATAGAAAAAACCGTTTTAAGTGTGATTAAATTTCTTCTAGCTTTTACGCGTTTGGACTTAATGCATGCATTTGTGTGTATATTCCCAATTATAATTATATTCATATATTTGTTCTACAAGTTCCTTTGAAAGAACGGAACAAATGAGAACTAGAAAATTAATATACAGTGGTTAGAGGTTTAGGCTTATTTCCATCTAAAAGTTGATGTGTAATCAGCGCCCTAAAGAACCCATGGATACCAATTTCATCAAAATCCAGTATCTTTTCAAATTTTCATTCACCAATCTTGGAGGCTTTAATTCGAATTTCTTAAATCGAAGGCCGGATTCGTAATCAGCGACCTCAAAAACCCATGACTACTAATCTTCATTAAAATACAGTATCTTTTCAAATTTTCAGTCGCTAATCTTTGAGGCTCTAACTAGAATTTTTCAAATCCGAGGCCGGATTCGTGATCAGCGACCTCAAAAACCCATGTAAGCCAATATTCATAAAAATCCAGTGTATTTTCGAATTTTGAGCCTGCAATCTTAGAAGCTCTGATTTGAATTTTTAAAAAATGAGGTCGGATTTAACAATCGATTCTGAATAGATCTTTCCATACCGCTCGATACGAA
>JAJGQD010000087.1:0-20749 GCA_020882685.1 Aphelinus atriplicis
AAATATTTTTTGGTGAAGAATTTTTTTTCCATGAATGATGATTTAGATTAAAGCAGACTTTTGCTTTATGAACAAAATTTTGACTGGGCCCACTGGAAGTGGAACGATCCATGCATTGATTTCATTCAAATTTTGAAATTTAATAATTTAATTCTTTGAAATCTTGTGTGTCAGGATTGGTGAATCTATGTTATTGAATGTTGGCAATGTTTTTTTTTTATATAATTACTAGCAATAATCTCTCGCTCGCTGTCGCTCGCTCGAGTGTTTCATGTACCTTTAAAACAGGACTATTTACAATAATGAATCATAGAAAAACAATTAGAAAATCTTTTTAATATTTATCATTCATTAGGCTCAAAAATGCAAAGTTATTTGAAAACAATATTATTATTTGATGGTATTGTGACGTCGGGATTTATTGACGCGGCGCGCGCGCTTAGATCGCGTATTTCAAACCAAGACTTTCGTCTTATAGTTTGGGTTAACCGGAAAAACACAAGAAATTACACTTCCGTACGGGTGACTCGTTCGCGGAATAGAATCGAATTATAAATGAACAAAATGTAAAAAGGAAAGAAGAAATAGAATATAGAAAAGTGCTTTTACCGCGTGAGTTTACAAAAGGCCTACCTAGCTACGCCTCGGAATGGATCCGTTCAACACGATCTCGAAGCACGAGAGGTGTCAAACCCATTCGGGGTTAAGGAAAAGATCTCAGGGGCAGAGAAGTCGTGGTGGTGACTTCTCCGAACCAATACCGCCAGGTGCGAACACTTGAGGGTGTGGTTAAGAAAGAATATACAATTTAAGAAAAACTCACTTTTTTCGAATAATGGTTTATTTGTCCAATATTTATTTTCTCGGTCCTCGAGGAAACTTCCAGTCGAAACGTGACGAACCAACGGGCCAAGCCCAACGGGTACCAAGCCCGAATAAAAATCAAACACTCCAAGAGTGTTGAGCGGTGAGCTGCGACTGCGGCAGAACTGTTCGTTTCCTCGGAAGTCCGTACATTTATGTGTTTGCATCTGAGGGCGGAGTTTTGAGGACAAACCCACAAATTTCTCCTCGGACCAATCAGATTTATAGTTAAGAATTAAAGCCTAGATTAATAAAATAACTTAACAATTACTTAGCTAAAGATACTAGAGATGGATCGCACAAGTCGCGCCATCCGCGTTGATAATATTCGCAAGCTGAAGGCAGTTTTTATAATTGAATTCGCAGTTTTGCGAATATCATGGCGAATTATCATCTAAGGTTAAATCTAATAATATTTCCTTAAAGTATACATTATTATTATCCTATATATCGAATTTCATCTGATTTGGATAACAATAAGTTATTGTAAATTGATTTTGAAAGTTGAATGCATTTTCTCAAGAACTATCGCGAATTGTGAAAGAACTATTCGATATTTTTGATTTCTGTGAACACAGATTGAATCGTTATTATATTTCGAACAATAAACTATTTAGGTGTAAATCTGTATTCATTGTTTAAACTATTCAAATTAACGAAACACGGTCGAAATTTAGTAAATTGCGCGTATCAGTTCAATGAATTGTTCGAATCAAATGAAATTTGGTATATAGGTTCAATATAAGGAGATACTTATTGTTTATCTTCGTTTATAAACATTGCTATAAATTGATCGCAAAAACTATTGCATTTCTGAAGTTCTAGAGTTGAAATTTATATGGTTAAAAAGGTCTCGGAATTTTAGGAAAGTAGCCGCTTTGAAATGATTTGATTCAAAATAATAATTGTCAAATTTTGCTAAAACATTGAATTTTAAGAGTATTTGATACAAAATTTTGAATTTTTCTGGAAGCTGATGATTCCTATGTATCCCCACCAGATATATAGTAGAGGGGCGATCTCGCGGGAAATTGACCTATACGGAGGTTTTTCATGTACTTGAAGAGGGAGAGACGCATATCAGTTATGCGTGATTGGTGCACTTTTCTGGAAGATGGGGGAAATTCATTTCCCATGCTTTCGTATAGCGTAGGAGTTTGGTGGTGGAAGGTTAACGCACCCACGCGGACGAGTTCTTATCCCAATTAGAATTTCAGGTGCCCGAGCGAGCCTCTTTATCTAACGCACAGCTGCATGCTCTTACGGAAGCTATTTGTTAACACGGTCACCTTATCATAGATGTACGACACGAGAGAAGCGTCTCACTTCGCTTCTATGTTTGTTTTTCGTGCGTTTTAATCAGTGGCGCATCCGCTATACAGTTATGGATACATGACATGATAGTCCGCTTGAAAAAAACACGAGTGCGCACGCGACGTTACACCCCCCACCTTAAAACGGTTGCTAGGTATATAAAGTAGGATATGCCTACAAACGAAACAATAGGTACTTAATAAATATGTCTTGTAAGATATATTCATAGCATTATTAGTGATATAATGATAGTATCATTGATAATAGTTGATTTTTTAGACAAATTATTTTAGCTAAATGAAATGATTATAATGTCGTAATAATAAAACAATGGTTACAATAGATAGAAGAACAATTATACATATGTATGTTTTTTTCATTTTCATTTTTCAATTTCTCAAAGGTAGCAAAAGTAACTTAATTCTAATATAAATCTATTGGTTATGATTTAGGGCCACTGAGATCGAAGAATCCCCTTTCACTGACGGGTTGAGTTGTCCTTGGATTAGCCACAGGTTTGTCATCCTCTCGTTCAGTAATAACTTGCATCAATTCTTGCGCCTCGTTCTTTTTATCTGTTTCTGCTTGCCGTTTTTCCTTCCCAATGTATATGAGGAAGTGAGCCAAAGTACTCCATACTGCACCCAAGATATGAAGGGAACAACCATGTACTTGGTGAAGTGCATATCCATTCAAGAACATTCCAATGAACGTTTTGATTAAGTGGAATATGAGAAACAAGGTGATGAATCCGGCACTAGCTGTTCCAAATACCATAAATTTGTTCCACAGCCTAGTCCAAGTCGATTCAAGAATTTGATTAAGGGTTTTTTCGTTCAATAATCTGAAAATAGTACCGTCACGATTGTCTAGCGTCTGACCATTAATTTCCCTAGCCATGTTGTGAATCATGGCTTCTCGTTCTATCGGGAACATGAGCTGATATGACAAATGATCCAATTCTTTCTGGGTGTAGATTCCATGATTTGCCAGAGATGATCTTATAGTAGGAAGGTAATACTCTGTTACAATCTACTTGAGTTCCTTGATTCTTTAAGATATGAGTCCTTGGCGTCAAATAAAAACTCTGATTATTCCGAGTTACTTGAAGTTCTTCGAAACAATGTTTTCCATGTTCAATGATTACGTCCACAGGTATGCATTTGACGATATGAACGACTTCTCCAGCTGTAAGGGCAAGGTATCCTGGTCCCTTCATGAATGAGTATGCAAACTGATCTGGGGCTTGCGTAGCAATGTTTAAAGAATTCTTCAAAATTTCTCTCTCTGCTTCACATTTTTGCATTAAGATGTCCCGGTATAAGCGATCCATCTGAGTTCGTATGTGTCGTTCTACATATATAAATTTAGAGTTCATATACGTGAAAATGTCAACATGATGGTCATAAGCTCCATCACTTGCCTGAGCAAAATAAGCATCGGGTTCAGACTCAAAGATAAATAACTTGGGATGTTCAGTGAGGGCAACTTCATAGCCACAAACGGATTGCATCGATTTTTTAGTCAGTGCAAAAGTCGTTTCTTTGGAATTTACAGTATATACTGTTTGGGTAAAATCACCAGAGCTATCAATGATTTTGGAACCATAACCTCGAAACAATATGGAATATTGATCGAATTTGCAAATATCGGAAGGGAACATTTTCCAATATGACCGTCCTGCTTCTGAATCCATGCACGTGCCGTCAGAGTACTTAAAAATAGTATCTGATCTCCAATGAATTTCATTCAAATCTAGTTGTCTTTCTCATCCTAGATTATAATATTGATTTCAAATAATTCTTCGAATTGTAGTATCATCTTTACATGATTCATAGGGGTCTGAATAATCAACTTCTTGTGAAATCCAGCAAAAACTGCGGGATAAGAATTCATCATTTTTTTCTCTTAGCTCTGCTACTCCATCGTTTATCATTGTGATCAATTTGGTGAAAATATTCTGCATATCTGGTAATTATAACAGAAATATTAGAGTTCATACCGTAGTAATAAAAATGTCTTCTAAACTCAATCTTGCAATACGTAACTTGAGTCGTTTTGAAATCGTTAATTGGTAATAATTGTAAGAGTTGATTTGTTTCTTCGACCTTTCTATTCGGGATGTCACAAGGTCCGATGTTTAGTGGTGATATGATGATTCCGTTGAGGGATTTGGGCCCGCAACCATAACCAATAATTGTGTGAGACAGATTGAAAAGTGTAAAAAGTAAGAATATTACGTAGAACATTTGAATTAGGTCACTGCACGACATTCCAGCTGAACGCCTAAAAATCCCTTCAAACGGTATCAATTTTGTATTTTCTTTAACGCCAAATTTATAATTAAATATCTCTATCTTAAACCACTGATTCCAGTCACAATCTTTTTCAAAATATCGATCAAGAAATTTGCCAGACGTGTGATGACAGCGTTTAAAATTATCATTGGATTGTGTATAAAAAGTGGTTTTTATCTTATTTCTCTTAAATGGTTTCGTTACGCACGCTATTGTTTGGCTAAGGATATTTCTTTCTAAAGTAGACATACCGTATTTAGGTATACCAAATATCGGGACTAACCTCTTGACAGATGCATCAGCAATTGTAATTGCGGTTGCATTTGACAAGGGCATGGAAAGGAACAATTTCGATACTTCATTTTGCATCAATAAGATATATTCGGTTTGATTTTCCATTATGAATAGTGGAACAACAATATCTATAACTACCTTTTCAAAAACAGGGCTTGAGGTATCAGTGATCACTATAGCTTGATGTGTTTTCAACCTGACAAGCTTTTTCAACTGACAATCCAAGTACTGTTGAATTAGTTTCTGTAAGTCTCGTTTCATATTTTTCAAGTAACAGTCTCGTCTAATTCGATTAAATATCCTGGAAACTCGATGAGTCGTATCAACTCTATCATCAAAATCAAATCTCATCGAGTTTTCAGTATTAATTATTTCAAATTCTCCAGCTTGCATCAAATTCTCATCAATATTATCTCTGTTGATTTTTGAATTATGCTCAAATGCATAATTTTCGCGCTGTATTTCAAGTTGAGACGTCATGATTTTAATTGTTTTAAGTCGGCCTTGTGGTCTATTAGGTACGTCAAGGTCATGTTTCTTCCTAGTCTTGTAAGAAGTCTTTTTGAGTTTATTCGGCTTAGTCAGTTTCGTGGTCGGGAGGTTTTTGATTCTATCCGGTGAATTAATTCTTTCAATTTCGGGCAATACATTGATTTTAATGTTATTTTCGATATTTCCGATAGCAATATTATTTTCGGTATTCTCGACAATCGGTGGCTCTATATTAATGGAGACTTTTTGTAAGCATTTTTGTCGACGAGTGACAGCATTTACTTCTTCCCAATCGACTGGGTTACGGCTCAATGCATCGACAACGACATTAAGTCGTCCCGGTTTATATAGAATATCGAAATCGTACTCGGATAAGATAAAATGCCATTTTTGTATTCCGACATTTAAATTAGTTTCTCTAGTCCAAAGTGAAGACTGATTACCGGTAAATAAACTATTGAAATTAACCATATGATCCGAAGTTACATTATTGTTGAGTACTTCAACACTATTCAGGAAAAATTGATTATCTTTCTTGTTAATGAGTCGAGCGGCTTGCCCTTCTTCATTATTTGCCAAATGAGACGTTTTACTTATTTTATGTAAATTGACAAATGTTTCTTTTGCATTCATAATTCGTTCAGGTAAAACTGAATTTTTCATTTTTGGAAAGTTTAATGAAGCATCATCGTCAAAATCTTCAATTTTCTGTTCATGAACTATATAAGCTCTTTCAGGCTCATATTCTTTACTGGTTTTAATATATGCTCTATTTTCTAATTCACTTTCAAAGTTAAACAATTCTCTAGAATCCGATCCAAGATAGTCCAGTGGTTGGAACTCATCCGAACTGGTTTTGGATTCAACAGCATTGAATTTGAGTTCCATATGGGAAACTGATTCTCTTTTTTCTGTCAAAGTAATGATTTGGTCCTGAATGACAAGAACTTTTCTTTTAAAATCGATTATGGTATTAGTTTCATCAAAGTAATCAGCTCCAAGAATACCTTCGGATGGCATAGCAATTTCATCTGAAACTACTTGCAACTCAAGTTCAGAATCAAACATCATTACTTTTGTTGAGCCTAAAGTATTAATCAATTTATCTCCGATTCCTTTTATATGAATAGTCTTATGTTTATTTATTACGGCACCTTCTTCAAGTAATCTATGTTTAATAAATGAACATTCAGAACCTGTATCTATGAGTAGTTGACCTTTAATTTTCATTCCTGGGTCTAGTACATTCCAATATAAATGACTTTTATTCCCTAATATATGCAATCTTGATGTATCAGTATTGGATTGTTTGAAATTTAATCTGTGATTGTTAACAGTCATGTATTTATCAGAAAAACTCAACTTAGATTCTACTTGTTTCAGAAATGTCACTCCTAATATTCCATCATATAAAATATCAAAACTATCATCTACAATTACAAAATTGATTTCTACTCCTAGTAATTTAATTCTGGCTATTCCCAGAGTTTGAACTGACTCATCAGAAATGTCTTTTAATTTGATAATCTTTGTTGAATTGATGTTTGTACCCGGTGGAACAAGACTAATTTTTAACAAATTACTCTCAGAACCTGAATCAATCATAAGATTGACCACCTTGTCTCTCAAACTAAAAGTCAAATACGGTATACAACTCTTAAAGACATTCTCATTTACAAGTGTATTAATGCTTCTAGAAGTTCGTTTGTTGTTTGATGATTTGTGCGCGACTGTACGTCCGGCACTCCCGTTATTGCGCAATTGTTGGGAGCGCCTATCTCGTTTCCCGACCGCCAATTGTTATTTTCTTGATTTCTACGACATTTTTCCGACATATGGCCCAGCGATTGGCAATTATCACAATATTTGCTGGTATCAATTCTACAATTAAAGGCATCATGGCCAACCTTATTACATATTTGACAAATTAAAGTTCGATCATAATTATTCCATCGCTTGTTTTTCAATTGGAAGCAATTGGTCGCAGTATGTCCAGGTTTATTACAAATCTGGCATAACAGAACACAATTTGATGTTCCATGTCCTTCTTGTTTACATGAAAAGCAAACGAAAGTACGCCTTTTATTTCTTATTTCATTGTCGGAGCCTTGTCTTCTCAAAACTTGCTGTGCTTCAAATGAACGTTCGGCCTTAATAGCATTCTTAACAATGTTATTTATATCATTCGCGTCTTCTAACTTATTTTCAATTTCGGGTTTCAGACCTTTTTTGAAACAATCTACTGTATTTGCCTCGATAGATGCTTTATAAGCTTGATTGACAACTCCTCCATTAACCTTATATGATTCTAAAATTCGCTGTGCCAAGCTTCTAACTCGATTGGCAAAAGCAAGTACGGATTCATTATCTTTTTGAAAAATATTACCCAGTTCACCGAGTAATTGATGCACTGACTTAGCAGGTGCATATAATAGTTTGAGGTAATCTTTAAGTAATTCAATCGTTACGAAAGATTGGCCTTGTATGGCAGTACGCACTTCATCTTTCAATTTGGATCTAATTAATTTGACCAGATTAGCTTCACTCTCATGACCAACCATTTCGAGTGCCTCATCGCAGCCCTCGAAAAAGACGCCCAATGGTATATTGGAACCGTCAAATTCGGGTACGACGCGTAAAGCATCTTTCAAAGAGACTACTTGATTCGCCATCGCAATTGTGGCTCCAAAAGGTGATGTGTAACAATTCAATTATTATATTATCAGTTTTCTGACGATTCGAAATGATTCTCTGATTATTGTAATTATATTTCCTTGATTTTAATCAAGTCTTTTTTTTCAATGAAATGACTAAAAGGCTTTCATTATTTCCTTATCACAACATTTTCTGTTGAAATGTATTAATTTCAAATTAATTTCAAATTCAATCATGAGTATACTTTCTTAGATGAATCGACTATTCGAGCATGTGAATTCTGTTGATAAGAAGTCTTTCCGAAACTCAACATTTCTAATAATGTCAAATATTTCTTTACAATGAGATTTCTCCGTTTCTATGAGAAAACTTTATTTAATTTTTATAGACAAACGTTTTTTTTCTAAACGTGATACTAAAGTTATAAATGAATATTTTGACTCAAATTGAATATAATTCTTTTACTCTCACAAAATCTTATACTGAATTACATTCCAAATTTTGATTAAAACCACATAAATTTCATATTTAAATGGGAATTTAAAAATTTCTCTTCTTTTCCTTTTTCATATATATAAATTCGTCGGGAACCTAGCCCAAAAATCAAATTCAATTCAAAAATTCAAGGCCAAGCCTTATAAAATGTTCAATGGGTACACGAGCCCAAATTTTGAAACAATCAATCAAAAAAATAAAAAGATTCAAAAGTAACTTGAAATCTGAACTACAAAAGTTCACTATTCAAAATTTATCCATTGGGTACTATATCCCGAGAATTCAAATTTCAAATGGGTACAATGCCCGAACTCTAAAAATCACTCACGTAAAAAGGCCAAGCCTTGTTTTTGCAAAATTTCTACTTTCTGACCAAAAAATCAAATTTCAATTCAAAATCGAAAGGCCAAGCCTCATAATTAGCTTGAAAGGAACCAAGTTCTCTTTCCAAAAATAACTCAAATTGAATTTTTAATTATATATCTTGAGCTACTATGGCTCGTTATTCATAATAAAAATCTCTTTTCTCAATTACTGAACTACCAAAGTTCATTATTCAATCGTACATTAATTCAACTAAAAATGGGTACTATAGCCCGAATATTAAACTCAAATCTTCAAAAAAAAAAATTTCAAAAGGGTACAATGCCCAAATTCTGTAAATCGTTCACACAAAAGGCCAAGCCTTATAAAATTCAATTCAAAACAAATACTCAACTTTAAACTTCAAGAGAAGGCCAAGCCTTACAAAATTCAACATTCAAACTGTTTTCAAAATCAAATCCGTCAAACTTCAAATTTTTCAAACAAAATAAATTTTTCTCAAAAATTTTAATCACAATTTCGCGAATGTCTGAGTACAAAAATGTGTTCTTTATTTATATTCCGGCGCGATAATCGATCCCAAGAAGGGGCCTCCAGTTTAATTCGTATGTGACGTCGGGATTTATTGACGCGGCGCGCGCGCTTAGATCGCGTATTTCAAACCAAGACTTTCGTCTTATAGTTTGGGTTAACCGGAAAAACACAAGAAATTACACTTCCGTACGGGTGACTCGTTCGCGGAATAGAATCGAATTATAAATGAACAAAATGTAAAAAGGAAAGAAGAAATAGAATATAGAAAAGTGCTTTTACCGCGTGAGTTTACAAAAGGCCTACCTAGCTACGCCTCGGAATGGATCCGTTCAACACGATCTCGAAGCACGAGAGGTGTCAAACCCATTCGGGGTTAAGGAAAAGATCTCAGGGGCAGAGAAGTCGTGGTGGTGACTTCTCCGAACCAATACCGCCAGGTGCGAACACTTGAGGGTGTGGTTAAGAAAGAATATACAATTTAAGAAAAACTCACTTTTTTCGAATAATGGTTTATTTGTCCAATATTTATTTTCTCGGTCCTCGAGGAAACTTCCAGTCGAAACGTGACGAACCAACGGGCCAAGCCCAACGGGTACCAAGCCCGAAAAAAATCAAACACTCCAAGAGTGTTGAGCGGTGAGCTGCGACTGCGGCAGAACTGTTCGTTTCCTCGGAGGTCCGTACATTTATGTGTTTGCATCTGAGGGCGGAGTTTTGAGGACAAACCCACAAATTTCTCCTCGGACCAATCAGATTTATAGTTAAGAATTAAAGCCTAGATTAATAAAATAACTTAACAATTACTTAGCTAAAGATACTAGAGATGGATCGCACAAGTCGCGCCATCCGCGTTGATAATATTCGCAAGCTGAAGGCAGTTTTTATAATTGAATTCGCAGTTTTGCGAATATCATGGCGAATTATCATCTAAGGTGGAATCTAATAATATTTCCTTAATATATACGTTATTATTATCCTATATATCGAATTTCATCTGATTTGGATAACAATAAGTTATTGTAAATTGATTTTGAAAGTTGAATGCATTTTCTCGAGAACTATCGCGAATTGTGAAAGAACTATTCAATATTTTTGATTTCTGTGAACACAGATTGAATCGTTATTATATTTCGAACAATAAACTATTTAGGTGTAAATCTGTATTCATTGTTTAAACTATTCAAATTAACGAAACACGGTCGAAATTTAGTAAATTGCGCGTACCAGTTCAATGAATTGTTCGAATCAAATGAAATTTGGTATATAGGTTCAATATAAGGAGATACTTATTGTTTATCTTTTTATAAACATTGCTATAAATTGATCGCAAAAACTATTGCATTTCTGAAGTTCTAGAGTTGAAATTTATATGGTTAAAAAGGTCTCGGAATTTTAGGAAAGTAGCCGCTTTGAAATGATTTGATTTAAAATAATAATTGTCAAATTTTGCTAAAACATTGAATTTTAAGAGTATTTGATACAAAATTTTGAATTTTTCTGGAAGCTGATGATTCCTATGTATCCCCACCAGATATATAGTAGAGGGGCGATCTCGCGGGAAATTGACCTATACGGAGGTTTTTCATGTACTTGAAGAGGGAGAGACGCATATCAGTTATGCGTGATTGGTGCACTTTTCTGGAAGATGGGGGAAATTCATTTCCCATGCTTCCGTATAGCGTAGGAGTTTGGTGGTGGAAGGTTAACGCACCCACGCGGACGAGTTCTTATCCCAATTAGAATTTCAGGTGCCCGAGCGAGCCTCTTTATCTAACGCACAGCTGCATGCTCTTACGGAAGCTATTTGTTAACACGGTCACCTTATCATAGATGTACGACACGAGAGAAGCGTCTCACCTCGCTTCTATGTTTGTTTTTCGTGCGTTTTAATCAGTGGCGCATCCGCTATACAGTTATGGATACATGACATGATAGTCCACTTGAAAAAAACACGAGTGCGCACGCGACGTTACACCATAAACCATGATGTAGCACTTCACTAGTCCACTCTTGTAACAGCAACAAACTCACTTAACTCAATTTTGTAGATTCGCAAAATTTAACAATTTCGCAATTTTGAAAATCAGTACTCAAGAGTACAGGAATGAACAAAACACTGAAAAATTAAAGAAGTCCAGAGAAAATCGGGAAAATTACAAGGAACGAGTAGACTGATTGACAGACGTACAACGACTAATACCGCGACTGAACAGTTTGCAACAGACGAGTTGTGGAAAACAGGAAGGGGTACGTGATTTTGAAAATTGAGACGATCTGATTGGTTCTGGGAAACTCTCCAGCAAAAAATTGTCATTTTTGGGTACTCTAGTCTCACTTAAATCCTCAACATATGTATGGAATCATAAAAGATGCCTGTATAAGGACGGCAGCAACCATTCTGGGAAGTATATGACTCTGGGAAACGGTCAATGTTTATTGCGGTTCATCCCCGTAACCCTCTCAAGGACAGAGAAAACCACAGATGACAGCTATTTTTCGAAGACATTATTTGAAAAAAACTGGATTGCACGGTAACCCAAGGATTGAATAATATCTCACGCGCTATTCATCAATGACTAAGGCATGGGTAAGAGGTTAAATTATGATCTCGTAGCTGGTACCGCGGCCAGATGCAGCCAGATGGGGCCGTTCGAGCACAAGCCGGACTGCCGTTGTCATACCACGGGCCAGTCCCGAGAGTCGAAGGAACTGCCCTCACTGCACTGAGCCCAAGACCCTTTTTTATTGCTCTTAGCATATCGAAATCGCAAAGCGCTAGAATACTGCGAACTTAATTTTTCAAATTGATTGATCAGTGATTGTTTTTCCTGATCAAAACGAACTTTGAACAAAAAAAATCCGACAATATTTTCTCTTTTGACTGAATTGCGACACAATATTGTCATAACTTATGGATACGAGAATATTCGCATCGACTTCCAATAGTCAATGGTAATTATCGAAGATTTTATGAAAAGAAATATGTACAAAACGGGTAATTTTCGAATCTCGATTTTTAGATTTGATCCTATCAAAGTTGATTAGCTTTAGTTTAGATTGATATGGAGACAAGATTCAAACATATTCTTATAACTTATGAATAGCAAGATCTGTTCATCAACTTTCAATCGTTGATCGTGATTGTTGAAGAATTTATCAAGAAAAAACGCGTACTCTAGTGCGAGAAGTTGGCGGTTCAAAACATTCAAAAGAGCAAATATTGTCGGATTTTTACCGCTCAAAGTTGGTTTTGATCAGGAAAAAAAATCACTGATCAATAAATTTAGAAAATTAAGTTTGCAGTATTTTACCATTTTTCGATTGAGATGCGCTGAAAGCCATAAAAAAAGGTTTTGGGCTTGGATCTGTGAGGGTCGTCACCTGGCTCTCAGGACTGGCGAGAGGTAAGATCCCTCCCGTAGCCGCTCCATTCAAAATCTATGTGAGAGAAATTAACACGGCAGGGATATTTGCCCAGTTCTAAGTGACGCGCATAACATACGGATTAGGCGAGTCCCTCGGCCAGTTATACCTGGTATGTATATATACCATTCCACAATTGCTCATTTCATTTCTCAAACAGTTTGCATGGTGCATTTATCGTCACTGATTTCTTAAGAAAAGTCCTTCATTCGTTATTTATTCCATGTGAATATCTCAAATGAATCTTTGTAACGATCGAATATTACGAACTCGAATTACTTTCGTGAGTTATATTTCATTCAACTAAAAATAAAAAATTAATGAGATGAGATACTTGTTGACAGTGAATATATGATACGATAAATTTTGTTCTGGAAGAAGCATGTGATTATGAAAACCTTGACTGAGAATTTCGAAATAGTACAGCTTGCCTTCGACCGGAAGAGAAATATAGGTCAACCCACGCAAAAAAGGGACCCAGGTCATTTTCCGAAGACTGGCTCAGTCCCTCCTCTTTCTTTTGTACAAGACACAGGCTCCGCCTTGGAGTCAAAATTCTGGTAAAGCTGAGACCTCATTCGTCAATCTTTGATTGTCAATTGCAAAGAAACTATCAACATTTTACCTATGGCTTTTAGGATGAATCGAATCATTGCATCAGTCTCTTTTACTCATTTTCTCCCTCGGCGAACTTTCTGGGACACCCTGTATATTCATCCTGACATTATTTATTTCACGTTGACCTACCCTTCACGAGTAATCTGTGTTCAGCTCGGCTGCACAACCGAAATATCGAATCCACGAATTAATCTACGGATCTCAATATACTAGTCACGTAACAATACGAATCAAAATTTACCTTACAAATAAATTAAACGGCTCGTGCTTTTAATGTATTTTCAAAAACCGGGAAAAGCGTTCGAATGTACTTGAATTGACGTTCAATTTGAGTTGTTACTCATAAAGATCAGCCCAGTACAACCAGAAACATCGTGAAAATTTTACTTCTTTATGTGAAAACGGTAGCAGTTACCGTGATAAAAAAATGCAACGACTCTCTTTCAAGTGTTTGTTAATGAAATACAATGAAATTGAAATGTACTTATCTTTGTCTCAGTATTCAAATGTGCCTTTCTCCGTAGAATGCATCAAAATATAATTTGACTATGAGAATACGTTGTAAATGCGTATATGGAACTCCCGAGGAGTTTAATTATTCTTGATGAATGAAATACAAGTGACATAGTAATTTGAGTTTTATTCCTTTTTGAAAAAGATGATCGTGCTCAGTAACTGCGCGTCTGTAGTTCGATTAAACGAACAACAATGAAGAGTAGTTTTTCTTCTCGATTCACTGCCGATATTTCGTAATAGCCACTTGAATAATTACGATTGTAAATTTGTGCATATGCGTTGAGGTGAACATTTTACGGCCACAAACGAAAGGATACTAATTGTTATATTCGCTTTTCTTTCCCATTTGAAATTATTTCTACGGTCTTAAACTCATTATCTCTGGGTCATTAATTTTTTATTTTTTTCATATTTCATTTGCTGCGCATGTACAACTTGACACGTTTTTCAATTCAGCTCAAATTCTTTTAAAATTCAAAATTCAAGAGACTTACTACTCTCTTCACAGAAAACGCCTATTGTGTGCCTGTACGTACAACTCAAGGTATCAAGTTTTAGTTAGTAACATTCTCTATTTCGTTAAGTTCAAAAAATTGTTTTTTTCCTCGACAATACATTGTAGAAATGAGATGCATGCATGCATCTATGATATTTTTGGATTGCGTACTATCCGATCAAAGGTAGAAGTCTCCATTTTCACTATAAGCGAAGATATACATTTGAATTAGGCTTCATGTGACTTTACGTATCTGCGAAATCATTCAATTGGAGTGCTTAAACAAGAATGAGCTTAACATATTCTCACATAGTTTCTTGGTGACCTTCTAGTCACAAGTCTGCGAATTTAGTATGAGAGTATCTCTATACTGAAGAACTGTATGTATTCCAATTGTCTCGTCGAAACGTTATCGATCGTCGCTATTATGCTGCTACGAAACTGCTTTCTACTCTTTGAGAAACTTGAACAAAGCTGGCCATTCGTATTGTATAAGAACATTTTATGTTCAAAATGTAAATGATATGAGTTTTTTTGACCTTGAAAAGTAATTCAGAATGATTTGAATGAATAATTATATTTTAACAATAGTCCTTCCAACCATAAACATTATCCAAGCAGCTTCCTTTCTCTTTCAGTCGATATAAAAGTCGTACACGTAAAATCACCTGCCATTTGAACTGTCGTAGTTTCGTCAAGCAATAGTAAGTACGTTTTTCGTATCGTAAAAGGTGATACTTGCCATGAAGTCAGTTGTTCATATTGTTCCATATTATTTATTCAATTTCATCAAATGAGGGTTACTGTGGATCCCCGGAGTAACTTCGGTATAATTTGAATATACTGGTATCGCTATGGCATGACTCACAAAACTTTACAAAAGATTTCTTGACCAAAGTTTCCCTGGGGGCTCAAATTAACCCTATTTTACGGTATGTCATGTATTGCATAATATTTTTTCCCATAGATATAATCTGTGACGTGGAGTTTGTAAATCAACAATGAAAGAAACAATTTTGACTCTGGCTATTCTTACTGTTGTGTTGGTGGAAAATGGAGACTGCGGAATAATAAAAGATAAATTGGTAGGTGAAATTGAAAATACGCTGTCGATTTCGTTGGAAACAAGACTTTATTGAGAAAACATTGAGTGATGAGTGACATTTTAACTGAATTTTAAAAAAAGTATTGGTTTGATTGAATATTCTAGCGCCAACCTATTCTAAAAAGAAAAATTAATTCATCGATATAGCCCATTTGTCAAAATAATTATTTTTTCTACACTTGCTCGCCAATAAAATTTCACCTCTTGATATTATTTGGGAAATCTTGAATCACACTGATTTTCAATGAACAAGTTTAACACGAATGAATGCCGATTCACGTACGAATGCCGATTTTGGACGATTAATAAAAATTTCGCAAAACAGAAAAAGGTGCTCTGCGGTAGCTCCAGTTTTGAGTGGCTCCAGAAAAAGAAATGCGACGATCAGTCCAGCTCAATCAGCCCCTCCGGAGTCGAGGGCGCGGCCGGCGAGCTGACTGGTGGGATTTCAAGTGCAACCTCTGGTGGCATGGAGCAAGACTCTTCCAGTGGGATTGGGGGTTATCAGGCCAATGTTGACCAGCCAAGTTTATCCGGTTACACCGGGCAGGGCCTTGCCAATGGTAAGAAGTTCGGTCAAGATTTGAGCCCGACTGGCGGGGCTGCACTTCCAAATGCAATCTCCAATGGTATTGAGCAGGCTCAAGGCTATGGGAACAGATTCACTCGAGGTTCAAGTTACCAAAACCTGAATAACTTCCAAATGTCTGGTACAGTTAGTAACTATCAGTCCATATCCAATGTGAACAAATTTGACTTCAAAAGCGAGTCTGATATCGATTGGGGCACAAGTGGCTATCCATCTGCTGGTGCCACAAGCGGCTAACCATCAAGCCGATACAGCTCATACTATCCCAGTAATTTTCATTTGTCTTATCGTGAAATATGAATAAACCAGCAGCACGTTTGAGTCACAAAGTTTCCTTTTGATTGATTTCTGAGACAATATTTTGAATCATGCAAACATCATGTGGTGTGCATCGGCGCAAGATCTATGTAACGATTGCCTCTACTCGGCTATATCTAAACGGACTCCTGTCTTTCGTATATATGCGACGTGACGACACATGAAGCGATGCACCAACGAATAAGAAGCAAAACCGCGGATCGAGCGATGCAACTCGCCAGAAATATACCACTCCCTCGCGGAGTGGTACTCAGTCGCGTACGGCTCTTTCTCTCACCTTCGCACATGCGAGCGTTGCAACTACGCCGAGCGCGCTCGCTTCGTCACAGATTATACTATGTACTTGTGCGCTACTCGTGTTATACCCTCGACCCTACATTTAGAAAAAATTAAGTTGAATGCTGTATACGCTAATTATGTATTGTCCAAATGATATCTAACTGTAATTGGAAATTACTCATCAGTCAATGTGGCGTGGCCACGCTTTCTTTAGGCATGACGGGAAGGACACGACAGCTATTGCCGCATTTTCATAGTATCGCAGTTGGATTGTCATAAACTCCCTATACATTGAAAGCTAAACAACCGCTGTTGCGAAGAAATTTTTTCCCTATTTTGATCCTCCCATTTTTTATCCCTTTTACGACACCCTCCTCCATTCTGATCTTCCTAATTTAATGATGAAGATGTAAGATCAACGATTATTTGATCTTTTTTGGGAACCATGGAAGCTTCCTCCCGAGTTACTACATCACAATCTTTAATTTTGATTTCATCAGATAAATTTTTTAAGTAGAAAGCTCAACGAGAATTCAAATGAAGCGGTGATTTGGAAGTCTTGTGACTTGTCATATCTACAGGTGATAAAATTGGAACAATACCAGAAAATGAAATAGTCGGGCCCCTTGAGAGATCCCTGCATTTTAATTTAAAAATGTAGTCTCAACTCGATCGAGGGCTAGGCTTGCTCAGATCGATATGCTGCACACGCAATCAACGCAGAGCTGCAGCGACGACATTTCATACATGAAAACATTATCCTGATCCATAGGCTAAATTTATATGGACAGTTTATGCATGCAAATCGCATTATGAATAATACTTTCACAACTATCCAGGAAACTAAGAGAACTTTTAATCTGTGCTTCAATACCTAATGGTCATCATCAAATGTGGTCGATAAATTTAAAATTTAAAAAGAACGACCTACAAAACATTTCCTCCACGTCAGTGATACGAAATAACTCTTTAGCCGTTCACGTTCAAGTCTTTGATCAGCCTACCAGCAAGTCAGTTTGGCAGGAAAAACATTTGTGAATTTATATCAATACGGAAAAATGAATGAAAAACAGCAAAGAGTGTTTAGTAATCAGTACTTGAACATAAATAAGTCACTACTCGAAGTCTGCGGATTGTGGCCCAATTCATCCAAATTGAATAGATTAATGCGAAGAATCTTCGTTCATGGATTATCATTATTGCTCATAATCCCTCAAGTACTTACTTCAACTTTTTCCATATGTCATCTTTCATTTTCAGTCGTTCATGATGATCCTCCATTATTTTTACTCTAAAATAAATTTTGCATTTGAGTCGAAGTTATAAAGACACGTTTTTATATCTCTATTCATTTTAAACGATGGATGGTTTGAGATTGATTCGAAACTTGTTCCTTGTTGTACTGGGTAAATTCGGGACAATTTCACTCATAATCATATTTGAGTAATATCAAATTACTGTTAATCCTAATGAATATAATTTCTCGGTTCCAAATACTTAAAGTGCAAATTACAAAATATTGCATTCTTAGTAACCGTTGTTTATTTTCCTAGCAATAACTTGGAAAAGGAAGAAAAAAATACAATCTATGATCGGGAAATCCTTGACTCACGAAGCCTCTCTCAGCAAATTTTTTGATACATTCTTTTTAATAACTTGGCAGCGATTGTTTCATGTGACAATCAACTGATAGTTTTTGATATTATTTTCAATACTTCCATAAACCTTTAGATCCCATTCAAAAGATACAGGCTTCCTCCCGAAAACTGGGCAGCCTATCAACATTCAAATGATCTATTTGGATAAAATATACGATTACAGATACTCGCCCTTCGAAAATGGTGCTTCGCAGACCTACCTTTGTGTGCAGAAAATTTAGCAGGTTTTGCTGCTTGTTTCATAACAATATTAAAGCATACACTAACAGAGCTGTTTGAAGCAAAGGTATGATCAACTTCATATTCGTAATTGTGTTTATATGACAAGTTGTGTTTACCAAATTTTCCAACTTTTGCACAAACAAATTATTCAAAAAAGGATAGAAGACTTGATCTATTCCTATCCAATAAGATTTGTTCTGAAAATTGATAAAATATTCTGTTATGAACAATTCTCGAACTGAAATCTTCCCGCTATTCAGTTATATTCCAATTTCACGTTAGATATTGAAAGTATACATGATGGTGGCAGATAATTGGTTGACTCTAACAGATCCTGAAGAACTCGCCATACTTTTGGACTTCACTAAACGAGGCCATTGGAAGAGTTTTGCTTATTTCTGTAAGTTAGTTGTTTTAAGTAGTGATAAGATATGCACAAATGCTTCATGGCTAATCTCAAAAAGTCACGAAATACATTATTAACTGAAAAGATATTTGCAATCGACAATATCTTACTAAGAGTAGCTACACAACCTCTGGGTCCCACCAACTGCTCGATGAAACTTTGTGAGATGGTTCATGGTTACCCTAATAGCTTATATCTACAGCCATAAACATCGATTTATGATTTTCAGCTTACGTAGTGGTGGGTTCAATATGTTACACTCAATTCTCCATGGTTAATCCAGCGATGGATTTGATTTTTCCATCAAATGTTTCGCGGCCTAAAATATTGGTAGTGCGAGCGGAATACATTTTTGATCCATATGACTATTTCTACGAGCTATATATTCTGTATACGATTATGGGCGTTAACGTCTGCTTTGTTGTGTCCGCTGTTGATACGACTTACTGTGCGATGGTTCATCAGTGTACTGGGATCTTCCGGATCGTACAGTAAAACCTCTATTTGGATACCTACTCTAAATAAATTATTTTCAACGGAAACTTATTGAAAAAAATCCATGTATGGAAATGTGTGCTTTTTTAACAATTGTTTGTTTTCAGACACCGGTTGGTGAAAGCTACAGAACATTCAGATGAAAAACTCGCTCGAGAAACCATGATATCGGCTATCGAGTTCCATAAGAAGGGATTACAGTTCAGTTTATTCACTAATTTAAAATACGATTTTTGTCATGGCAGGCGGAAAATACGCAATTTTGGACTTGTGTTGCGTTGTTGTCATAGCAACTGGTTCTAAAGTGTAAAATCAACTTGACACCGAAAAAATAAGGCCAAATGCTTATGCTACGCTTACTTTGACAAAAAATTATTTTTCGCACCAGAGGCGTATGTTACAACCCATGCAATATCATGCAACCGTCGGATCCGCGGCTACGCTGTAGTCGTTCGCTCCATTATTGTTTTATTGCGGAACTAAAAGACCCTGTCACATCTCTGGAATCGGGTTACGCTAAATATCTTTTGTTATGTATACTTAAATGATTGGTTGCAAAATTTTAACAATTCTGCAAAATATCACAAATTTTACAAAATTTCAAGAACTATACAAAATTTTATAAATTTTACAGTTTTGACAAATTTGACAATATTCAACTATTTCCACAATATTTTAGAAATTTTTCAAAATTTCACATATTTTACAAATCTCATAAAATTTGACCAATTTCGAAAGTGAATAAAATTCAAACAAAGTAGTATATTTCTGATGAAATTTCATCGATTCATAATAACCGATAAAATCACGAGTCAACTGGCTTCACTCTACAGGCCATCACTCTTTATATAAAAAAGAAAATATTAGTTTATCAGGTTTGCAGTACCGCACGATCTATCATTTGAAGATATTTAGTGAAACCCAAGTATTCTATAAGGATATGGAGAAATCCTTTGCACTTCTCGCTCTTCATACGTTTGTTTCTATTTCAAAGTTCAACGTTGCGTGCCGCTAAAAATATGAATTTCATTGATACAGTTTCGTAGAAATAATCGAATCTTCGTATTCCTCCTACTTCGTGATCATCATTGCTCTTACGCTGCTCCTATCGATAGGTTCATGTGCAGTGAGTATTACATTCAATATCTCCCGATTTTATGGAGAATTATTTCATATACTATTACCGTACATATCTAGATCATGGAGAGTTTGAAGGAACCTCTAATTGCAACAAAATTCCTTCTCTTCGCGTTGAGTAGTTTAGTACATCTCTTTTACTTGAGCTGGCCAGGCCAGCTGATTATCGATGAAAGTGAAAATATATTTCGCTCCACGTAAGTCATCTTGAAGTATAT